>DWNE01001906.1:0-20349 GCA_018249875.1 Cecropterus toxeus | reverse complement strand
GTATCTCATAAACCGTGATAGTTAGAAAGCTGAAATTTTCACAAATGATGTATTTCCGTTGCCGCTATAACAAAAAATACTAAAATCTAAAAATATACATATATAAATTAAGGGGGGTCTCCATACAATAAACGTGTTTTTGCGCAATATTGTAGATAATGGTGCGGAACCCTTCGTGCGCGATTCCGACTCGCACTTGACCGATTTTTATATATCCCTCGATCAGAATAAAGTATAATTGTTATGGAATAAAGTAATAATATTATACTTTTATTTGCTTAAATGAACGTCGTTGCAAAATGGAATACATTTCTATACTTTATTTTTATCAATACAGTATACAGTAAAAACGTTAAAAAACCAACAGATCTACTGTAATTACAAGGTCTCTGAAAGTGCTGATCAGCCGGCATATTAGTGTTTGGCTCTCCAATTTTGTTTGATGCGTAACTATAAAATAGAAGAGTAGAAAATTTATACCTGCGCATCCCTCGGTGCTCAGCACGTATTTACCCTTATACTGCTGTATTGCGTGTTCCATGATTTTCGGGGAGACGTACCCATCGGCATAGTAGTGCACAGCTATCCCGTCCACATAATCTAACACCTTCGAGTTGTTTTGCACCATCTGTAGACACATTTTACTTATCAAAGACACTGATAATCTCTTCCGTTCTATCTATTTAGTTTTGAACTAATCCTTACTAATATTCCTTATTCCTTACTAACATTATAAATGCGAAAGTAACTCTGTCTGTCTGTTAATTTTACCATAAAATTTATAATTAAAATTAAAAAACTATAGTTAAAATAAATAGGCCAAATCGCTGCCCCATGGAAGTGTACATGTACCTATATATTTATATATAGTAAGGTGGGTCCCCATACAATAAACGTGTTTTTTGCTCAATATTGTAGATAATGGAGCGGAACCCTTCGTGCGCGAGTCCGACTCGCACTTGACCGATTTTTTTTTTATTATAAGATTGAAGTAGCAAACGAGCATGTCCGTACGTGGACACATGCTTGCAGTGGTAACTGCCGCACATGGACATTTGTAAGTAACTTTATATAGAACAGGGGTTCTATCTGAAGTCGATCACAGATGCGTTGCTACTCCCGAAGACTAAGATAGTCGTCTCATATATAAGTGAGCCGGCAACCACACCCTTCCAGCGAAATGCATAAATGCTTCACGCTAGAAATAGGTGTGGTAGTGATACCTTCTCGGTCGAACTAAACTGGTTCTACTAACTAACAACTCACTCTTGTGTCTATGGTAATTTAAATTTCAAACTTTACAATCATAATAATAATCATCATTAATTCCAAACACACTACAAGTTTCTAAGCAACTGGCGAGTTATAAATTTATTTATCTTTAACATAATTGATCAAATTGAACTTTTTTACATAATTATTCTACTTATTAACAATTACTTGTATTTAAATTTATATATCATAAGTATAATTTTAATCTATTTTAGATGTTAGCTAGATTGAATTTCTCTACAATATTCTTGAAAATTTGTAAAATCTATAAAAGCCAGAACAAGATTGATTTGCGTGGTACATTTGAGCCTAAATTGTTACTCTGAGGATATCTCTGTTCAGTGGAATATCAATGAGATCTTATTTTTAGAGTTTTCTACTAAAAAGGTACAAAGGGGACCCTATTACTAACACTCCGTTCTCCGCCTGTCCGTCTGTCACTAGGGTATGTCTTAAAACGTGATTAGACAGTTGAAATTTTCATATACACGGTGTAAATGACAGTGTACCGAAAACTTAAATGGTAGATTTGTGACACTAAATTAACCAAAAAATAACTCATCAATTTACCTCGGAAATTATTGGTTCACGAGTTGTTCATTTTTGAGCGCGCAATGTATTGTGAACGCGTGAGGTCAATGAAGCGAACGTCGAACATGTGATAGCGAATTCATTACATTATTTTAACCTATTGCTGGTTTTTGTGAAAATCAATAATATGAGTTTTTTTTTTTAATATTCATGTTGCATTGTGCAGTAGTATTGAAATACTATCATAATTTGTAAAAAATGCATAAAAAATTGGAAAAACCGTGAAAAAAGCGACAAAAAATTCCAACGCCATAAGCACCAGAATCGTTTCAGGAATCCGTATTTTTAATATTCGGTACGCTGTTATTTACACCGTGTATAATTTTTTCCAACACTTACCGAATTTTTGAAATATTTACAAAAATAAATAAAAAACGTTATAAATATCGTCTTACCGTATCAAAGACTGTTTTGATGGTAAATCGCTGGTCATCCGGTGTCATAATTTGCATATGCTTGTATTCACTATTACGAACCTTAGGTCCCATGACGTACGCGATAAAATCCCCCTGAAAAAGCGTAATCGTATACATAGTGTAAGACCCACATGCTTGTATTTTACCGCAACCTCCTTGAATCTACACCAATTATAAAGCTGAAGAGGCTTGTTTGGTTGAACGCGCTAATCTCAGGAACTACTGCTACGAATTGAAAAAATATTTTTGTGTTGAATAGTCCATATATTGGCCATGGGGTTGTAAGCAACTTCATACAGAACAGGTGTTCAATCAGAATCACAGATGCGTTGCTATTCTTAAGAGCTAAGATGGTCGCCTCATATATAAGTGAGCCAACCACACCCTTTCACCGAAACGCAAGAATTGCTTCACGCTAGAAATAAATGTGGCGGTGGTACCTCCCCGGTCGAACTACACTGGTTCTACCACCTGGTCTCCAAGAGCTTTCACTTTCGTGACAAGGAATGATCGGCGTGAATGATCTTTTGGAACCATCCAGCTAGAGGTGAAATGTGATATGTCCCTGTACTACCGAGACCAGAAAAGGACTACGTTATCCCTTCCTGTCGTGAGAGGCGACTAAAAGGGGGCTTCCGGGTTTGCGGGCAGCAATAGTGGGAGCTCGAACCGTCCAGTCAAGTGACCCCTGGAAGGACGGTGGCATGTGTGGACGCATGCCGTCGTAAATACCTGAAAGCACGGTGAGCGCTGATGTTAACCGGGAAAGAGCCAAAAAGGGCATCGCGCTTGGAGGACTCCGGTTGCGTTCCGTTGAGATCCCAGATTCCTCCACACAGCGCTGAGGACGGCTACCGGGGCGGTTTTAGTGCGGTAAAATTCCTACATAACCCGGCGTCGCTCCCACGGCGTCGGGTACCCTTTGAAAGTTACCCCCTAAAAAAAGGTGAAATAGTATTATTTTTACATAATTACCAATTCCTTAACACCCCAACCCATGCAGCTGATTGGTGAATACGCGAAGGTCGCCAAGGAAGGTTCATTACCAGTTGAGAATCCCCAAATGGGAATACCATAGTCCTCATAACTCTTAACGAATCTGAAATGTTACCGTAGGTATACATTAATAGCAAGTAGTACTAAATCTTAATATGTTACGGGCACTCATAATATGCGGTTTTGAATTTCTTTTTGCCGATATTTCGAGCGAGTTACATGGGTTGTGGTTACAACATATCTTGAGTACCCGTCACATATAAAAACTAGCTGTACCACGTAGTTTCACCCGCGTTTATTAAAGAACAATCTATTATAAACAAACAAACATAGCGTGATGTTATATAGCCTAAAACCTTCCACCATAAATTTACTCTTCGCTCGCATTAAAATGCTCTCGTAAATAAAGTTTTATTGTCGGTTAAGTCGAACGAAATTCTTATTTTATATATGTATTTAATTTAACGCTTATATGAGTTCTTGTAAAAATAATCAACTAAAAGTAGTAGGTATATTATAATAAAATATAATATTTTCAGGCGCCATTTTTAAAAATTATATAGCCTATGTCATATGTCATAATCCGGCAAGCCGTATGTATGGGCTATACCGCGGGAGTCGGGACTGTACCGCGATCCAAAGAAATGGACATACATACAAACAAACATACATACATATGCTCAAAAACATTAATCTACTTCTGACGCAGTCTGGTACAAACAAACGTGTTCTAATTCTTCAACAATACCCTTTTGTTTGATGTCTATATCGTTAAGGTGCATAAAAAAACCGGCCAAGTGCGAGTCGGACTCGCAGGCGAAGGGTTCTGTAGCATTATCATTCACAAATCTTAAAGAGAAAATATAGCTGTGTCATAAAAATGTTAAATAAATCGAACTGTTTTCCAATTACCAACATAAGTTTGGTTTTATGGTGTTTGTATTAATTACAACCAATCAATTTTCGAACCAATTTTCGTCGAAAGTTTTCTTTGACATCTACAACATATGTTTTATCCAGATTTTTCACTCTCTTAGTTTAAAAATTAGAGGGGGGGGGTATACACAATGTACCGCTTTGAAAGGGCTTCCCTCTCAAACGATCGAATTTGAGACATTTTTTTTTACGAACCTCAATGCTATTTTTCAAGACCTTTCTATAGACACGTGTGGGGTATACGTGTAGGTAAAATGAGTTTCCGTTCCATGTATGGGAAGCCCCCCTATATTTAATATATTTTTTATTTTTGTACTCAATTCGAAATGCAGTTATCAGAATACGCTTACCTACCAAGTTTCAACTCTGTAGTCTTACTAGTTTCTGAGTAAAATGGCTGTGACATACGGACAGACGAATAAACGGACAGACAGACAAACATGTTGAGTCTATAAGGGTTCCGATTTTTGCCATTTGGCTACGGAACCCTAAAAATCAAAATTTCAGCTTAATCGGCAGGTATTAATTTATTTGAAATTCTGCTGCGAGGTTTGACTAGTTTAGCCCTCATATAGTGGCTAAAAAGGCAAGTAAAAAGTTTGTAATAATAATCACCTTAGCGATTAAACGTCATTGAGTTTTTTTTTTTATTTATAAATACGAAGTAGCAAACGAGCAAGCAGCCCACCCGATGGCAAGTGGTTACTGCCGCCCATGTACATATGCAAGCAACTTTATATATAACAGGAGTTCTGTACGAAGTCGACCACAGATGCGTTGCTACTCCCGAGGACTGAGATGGTCGCATCATATAAAAGTGACCCGGCAACCACACCCTCCACCGAAAAGCAAGAACTGCTTCACGCTAGAAATAGGTGCGGCGGTGGTACTTCCCCGGTCGAACTACATTGGTTCTACCACCTTGCAAAATGCTAAGTAAACGATTACTTTATGTCGCTCGTTTAAATTATTGCCTTCAGAAATTGAATGGAAGGCGATAAAACCGCAAAGGTTGTTCTTGAATATAATTTGTCTCTTCCTAAATCTGATTATTTGTAATTATGAGATTGATGATTGATGATGATTACAAGATTGAGAATGTAATTCTGATTATTCGTACAAGAACTAAACATTGTAAAGTTCACCTCCGCCTCCGTTAACCTTCACATCCGCATCCGCGGAGGCGAACCTTTTAACTTCCGTCACAACCCTAGTTTAAAGCAGTAATAAGTATCCTATTCGTAAGAAAATAAGTAATACTCAAGGCCATAAACTATCAGAGTCGTAAAATTCCTTTTCAATCTATATTTTTTACGATAGAGAGTGACAAACAAACATCAATCCTTATTTATTTTACATTTGCATTAAATTACCTCACTATTTACTTCCAACTAAATGCTTTATAAATTTATAACATTATAAGGAACAAAACCACATATTTAAACAAGTGGCAAATACCCTGTTAGATTTATATCAACCTTGAAACGTGGTACACGTTCCAAAATGTTAGTCGCGCTGATGTTATTACTCTCTTCTAATATTCTTTTGAAGAACGCAGGTATGGTAAAAATAATAAATTGTACATTATAATTTCATACTTATGATCAAGCTCTAGGCAAAAACTATTCATAATGTGTCACTTTGATTCCACTTTTTTTGAAATTGTTTGAAATTTTAGTACTGGATTCGGTTATGGTTTAGTTTAGTTTTTACCTCGAATATCCGAAAGATTCGTTTACGTTTACCGAGCTCCATAATATGCCTGATATGTTCTAATTACTGACACCAATAAGTAATATAATTTGGTACCCAATAAATTATCTATTGGTATCAGTAGCATAAATTTTAAATGATCATAGTATAATTATAAAGTAATTTGATCATACTAATAATAAAAAATAGCCGACATGGGACGCCTGACAGATGTAAAACATCGTATTCGTGCAAGTAATTTTCGTAAAAGACAAGATTACAACAGGAACTAAATATATAGCATAATGGTAAATTCTAAACAAATAGTATTGCCCTCTAATATTGCTATTTAATTATATTATCCTTCCACTCACATTGTTTAATAAGTTATTGTTAAGTCTTCGACTATTGTATTCGAATATTAAACTTGACTGACAACTTTTCACTTTATTACAGCTTCAATTGATTGCGATGGGCCTTACGAAACTCCGGATCCCTGTCCGAATCCTTACTGTTCCGAAGACTGCAGCCAAGCTTCTCCAGATGGCGAGTGCCCAAAGTTCCTTGGGGTAGGACCAAAAGTGATATGCAGCCCAGGTTGTCGCTGTATAAAATACCACTGGAGGAACAATGGGACATGTGTACCTTACGCGGAATGTCGTAGGTTTTTAGAAGCTTTTTATACGATAAAATACATTCGCTTAAAACTTCATTTGCTTTTTACACGTTTCATCAGAAAGTAATGTTTTTCGAGCGAACGTATGTATTCAAGTATGTATGTATGCATGTTCAATTCTTTTGCACGCGCTACAGCCCCAACCGCTAGACAGACCTATCATTCGATTCGTTTAAATTTGCAGAGTGAAATAGACCAAAATTTTTAGACATTATAAAGTCATCTTCCCACCCCCTTCCTTTTTCTATATTTACAGGTGCCATTAGCCTATGTCACTCTGCAATGTAAAACGATTCTATTGATATTTCACGTGTTTCACGGTACAATCCGTTAAGCTGTTTAGGCTGTAGCGCGTGCCAAAGAAATGAACATACAAACATACGCTCAAAAAACCTCCCTTCTTCATTCTGGCGCAGGCTGATGAAAATAAAACACTTGCGTACGTCGTAAATTTAAATTTTTCTAACATTTACCTCGGTACTGTCTCTGAATGCTTTCATCGTACCATTTTATTCATCTAATAGTCTTCTCTCAGAGTGAGAGAGTATTAGGCCATAGTCCACCGCGCTGGCCAAGTGCGAATTGGTAGATTTCACACACCTTTGAGAACTCTTTTTTTTAGAAAACTCTCAGATGTGCAGGTTTCCTCACGATGTTTTGCTTCACCGTAAAGCAGTGATAATTAAATTCTAATACGCACATAATTTTAGAAAAATCAGTGGTGCGCGCCTGGGATTCGAACCCTGGATTCTCGATTGAGAGGCCGAGTTTCGACCATAAGGCTATCATTGCTGTATAATTATTATAATAAATTAATTATCACTGCTTAATTACATGAATTATCATACTTTACACGAAAGCATCGTAAGCAAACCGGCAAACCTGGGAGTTCTCTAGAAAAGCGTGTTAAAAAGGGAGTTCTCAAATGTATGTGAAATCTACCAATTCCTATTTAGCCAGCGCAGTGGACTGTGGCCTTCGATCAAATATGTACTAGATTAAGCGTTGCATACAAATACAGCTCAAAAAATGGCAGGAATTTGCTATACTACAGAATATATTGCGATATATACAGAAATAAAAATGTGGCTTATGTCATAAATTTTAATGAAAGCCAACGTTATTGTTATACATGAAAATTTAAAAATTTTAAAAGCACACTGAGGCATTATAACGCGTCCGTTCGTTGGCTATAGTTGGACGATATTAAATCGAAATAAGACCACAATTTCATGTTGTGTTCTTATTTCTCTTGCCGTTTTTGGTGCCTTAACTCTTAATCTAGTACATATTTGATCGAAGACTGTGGCCTAAAACTATCTCATCCTGAGAGAAGACCCGTGCCCAGAGGTGGGACAATAATGGGTTTACGAACAAGTAAGACTTAAGAAAATGTAGTACTAAAAATCTATCTGGATAGGTAGTTTCAAATTATCAAACGAGTGAGTCTCAACTAATAGTGCCCATTGCCAGCCATGGATATTTGATATGCCTGAGGAATGAGATGGCCAACGCGTTTATGTAAGTCAGCTGACATATAGCGCCTTTTCACTGAAACAAAAGAACGTCTTCACGCTAAAAATAAGTCGTACCGGTGGTAATAGTGGTACATACCATAAAAAGCGTTTACAGCAGACGGGGGTTTTGGTTTAATATTTTAACAACGTTCCGACATTGGAATTTGCTATTTTTGCTATCCTAAAAATGCTATTCCATTTACAGAAGACGAAATAATATAATACGCTTGCCTCCTCTCACCCATTATTCATTGAATAACAAATTGGACTAGTAGCAGTGGTATATTCGGAACATATTGAACCGGTATTATCATAATGCGGCCGTTTGCTGTATAATCTCATTTAGTTGTTAGCATTTCGGAGTTTTGTCTCACATAAAATATGTTATAAAAGGAAAAAGTTACATTGTTAAAAACATTTAAAAAAAAACCAACTGCTTAAACAGGATTTTTGTTCATAATTATACACCTATATATATATATATATACGCAAGCTGACACTTCTAATGATATACGTTATACGTCACAATCCGTGAAGCCGTTTGGGCTGTACCGTGTGTCAAAGAAATGGACATACATACAAACAGACATACATACATACACACGCTCGAAAAACATTACCCTCCTTCTGACGCATACGGGTAAAAAGGAAATAAGGGTCCGTAAAATGACTATGTTGCATAATTAACATTATCATAATGAAAAATAACGAAATGTGCCATTTGTAGAACATTTATAAAAAAAACGCCATTAGGTTCCTACTTGTTATTTCGACTTAATGTATAATTTACTCTTTCATTATAATCAAGGTTTGCAGATAAATATTTTTGGTTGTTTACGGTATCGTGAGGCTTATCTATAACAATAAAACTAGGGTTTTAGCACCGTTATTTGTGTTTTCTTCAACATTTCCTGACAACGTACGCCATTCAAGCGACGAACTAGGCGCATAACATCGTATTGAACGAATGCCAAAACTCATTCGTTTACACAATTTCCATGCATTACACGAATCTAAGCTTAGTCGTTGTTGAACCGAGAACTTTGTTTCTTTTATGTAATGAGAGTGACAAATACAAAATAAAATTATTAAAAAAAATCTCGGAGGCAGTCATGTGGACTGTCAGCAGAAGAAAATCGTCACAAAATAATTTAAGTTTTTTTATACAATTACGTAACTAAATTCGTTAAAGATACCTATAATCACAAAAGTAGACTAAATAGTGTGTATAAGTTGTACACAGTTTTACCCTTGGGCTACAAAACATATCTTTAATAGTGTGTATAAGTTGTACAGAGTCTTAACCATGGGCCACAAAAAATAGCCTTCAAGCGTCAGCGTTGAGCGTTAAAAACTTTAAATCTGTGCTTGATATTACGAAAGTTTGCTGCACTGGCTACTACTAACGCCATCTATCGTCAAATCCAAGAATACTTCAATTAACATTAGCATGTTGGTGTCGCAAACCCGTACCTTTCCGCCTGCCGAATGGTGGTCAACGCAAACGAACATGCAATCTACCTAATGGTAAATGCTTATGTAGTCCATGCTCATTGTAGCTCATGAAAATTCGTAAGCCACTTAATATAAAACAAGTTTTCTATTTGAGGTAAATCACAGATGTGTTGCGTATCATTTGGACTAAGATGGACGCTTATAAAAGAAAGCCGGCAACTACATTTGTCCACTGAAACACAACAACTGCTTCAGGCTAAAAATAGGACGTGGTTCCTCCCCGGTCGATCCATACTTCTCCTACCTCCTAAAGTTATTTATAAACAATAATGTAACCCATACAAATTCCCACAAGCCGTCTACAATTTAGACTATTTTCATAGCACTAGAGAGCTGCTAACAAGGACGCTAGAATAATGACAAATTGTCCGCATACAATGGAGCGAATAGCTCTAACAAGTGTCCTACTTTGTATAGTTCTACACACGGGACAAATTCCACTTGCGAATAGAAATGAACGTACATTAGCTGCATTGCAATTTGTATATTAACATCAATATGTAGTGACATCAAAGTTGAACGAAATCTAAAAGTGATTACTCCTATTTCATAAATTTTAAAGCCATCTGTACTAATATATAGAAATGAGATGGTGTGTGTCTGTGTTACTCAATCTCGCTAGAACCACTGGTCCGATTTGTATGAAATTTTGCATGGATGTAGCTAATTTAACTGGTCAGTCTGTAGGCTACTTTTGATTTGGACATTTTTCGCTGTTTAAAGATGGCGACTATTTTGGTGACGTCACCACACACTTGGTTTCACACTTACCTATTTCCATTTTTAACGAAAAGTAAACGCTAACCTATTAATGGTAAACATGGTAAACGCTAAACTTTTAATTGTATATACGTTGGTATTGGTCGCAGAATTTTTAGAGTGTGTTGTGATGATTTATATATCTTTCTTTTTGGTCAATAACCTAATGCATTTGTCCAATGAACGGATATGTTTCAATGCGACACGTGCAGGATTGCAGATAAGAATTGTTGAAATGAGAAGGTGACTTATAAAGTGTATGAGACTAGTATGAATAAATTGGAAAACTTACTATCAGTTTACGACATATTAAGTCACAATCACGGGCGTAAGTACTTTAATGCCAGTACGAAAAATAAAAGTAATATGTGAATTCCAATTTTTAAATGTGCGAACGCATTTCACACGCGTAGATAACAGTTATCTTTTTATAGCTCTCTGGAGGCAAATGAAACTGCAAATGCGAGGGTTGACTAATGAACTTGTTCGTGTAAAGCACTAACAACTGTTGCTCTTTGCAAAAAGGCTTTTTGTCTGTTGGGACAATTTGTACTACGAGTATAAAGGGATTGTAATTGTACTGGAGGTGTATTTAGTCTTTTTACGGTCGCGCGTTAAATATACGGGTGGTGAAAATATTTTTGGGTACATGTAGGGGTATAAATTATAATGATGGATTGGAATATCCTGTATATTGTGTATTCAATAGATTGATGTGATGCTCAAATTGCAGTAGACCGATACTATTGGATGGTGGAAAAATCTCTATGGGTGACTTCGGGAGGCATCGCCACTGCTTTCCTAGTCAAAAACAGCACTGTTAATCTTTAATGTCAATCTTTAATAACGACCCGCGGTGACGGAGCGGTCATCATACCGATCTGACGTGCAGTGGGTTTCGGGTTTAATTCCCGGCCAGACAGAAATATCGATGATGAGTTAAGATTTCTGTTAGAGGTCTAGGTGTTTGTGTATTCGTCTTTGTGTGTCCATGGCACCCACGACACAGGAGAAAATCCTGGTGACGGGCTATGAGTGTAGGAAGCGTTTTTTAAATGTGCTCTAGTTTGAAGAGTATGGTAAGGGATATTTATTAATCCGAGGCGTTTAACGTAGTCCTTAAGGAAAGCAACGCATCTGTGACCGTATTCAGTTAAGATTCTGATCTTATCTGGTGTGATAATATAAGACATTAAACATAATGTACACGTTTTGTTTGATATTCAGCGAGAATGTTATAAAAAATAACACATTTTACACATTTGTACACCAACATTAGAGTATTTGGAAGGTTTTAATACTTTGTTATTTACCCTTTTCAGTATAAGATAGATTCTAGTTAAGACTGTACACGTGGGAAGAACTAATTGATCAGCCATTTTAGTGCATATAGTGCAGTGGCGTGACCAAATTTACGAATTAAAAACGCTTAGCATCAATTCATTCACATCAATTCAAGTTTATCGAGGGAATAGACGAAAGAAACCGCTAGGAGATTTATTTTATATATATGTTTACCATAATTTAAGTGCTACCTATTTAATAAGATGATAATTTCGTCTCACAATACTATGCCGGGCGCGATGTCTACCAGCAAAAACCCCCATTAAGAGAAACCTATGTTCAGCTGTAGACGTCATGGGTGAAACACTTGTATGTGAGTTATAAATACTTATTAAATGTAATTATAAATACTAATTAAATATAATGTCACAAAAATATCGTTTACGACGTCCGACGTATGACGATTCGCGTGGCGGAGCGGTGACCACACCGCCACCGGTCTGACACGCAGTGGGTTCCAGGTTCGATTCCTGGCCAGATAGACATTTTAAAAATGAATTTAGATTTGTGTGCTGGCTGTTCGTGTATTCGTCATTGTGTGTCCATAGCACCCACGACAGAATAGAAAGTCCTAGTGTGGGCACATGAGTATGAAAAGCATTATTTATTAATTTAATATTTTAATTTGTGAAATATCTTCCTAAAATAAAATATTTGTATGAGATAAGAACCTTAGAATGAAAGTAAATACGAAAAATGTACACTTAAACCTGAAACAAATATTTAATCTCGCTCCGAGAATTGAACTGAGAAGCCTCAGTAAATAGCAGTTGGATCAAGTCCCTTTGAATCATTTTATCAAACATTTGTTCCAATATTTCAATTTAAAATACGAGCTCTATTTTCTTGTACAATAACTCATAATTGTCTCAACACTCAATGCAAAAGTGACCTAATTGTCAATCCAAAAGCACTTTGCTCTAAGTGCAATTTTAGCGCTTTAAAGTTAAAGAGCAAGGTCATCTGACGAGTTTGTTCTTTAGAAACATTTTTACTTTGTATTACTTGGTTCGAAGTGAATTTAAATAAGCAGAAACACTATTGAAATTGAAATTAGCAGAAACACTAATTATCATAATAGAGATTTATAAGTATTACTACGTACTAATAAAAATTTAATTTCTATGTTAAAAAACATATGCAGCATCACCAGCTTGAGATGTTAAAATGCCGATAATACTACGTGTATATTGAAATCACAGGATAATGAATATAGACGTAGTATAAGCGACTCTTCGGAATCATATAAATCCTGCGAGGTTTGCAAGGCCCGAAATTTGCACGATTTTATATAAGTTTGTAATATGTATGTGAAATAAATAAATAAATAAAATAAACATAAAAAGAGTAACCGTACAGTTACATATTTTTCTTTAATTATGTTAAATGTTTCTTTTTTACCTTCTTTTTTCTGTGTTTATGTTGAAAGAAAGAAAGAAAACATTTTTATTCACGATATGACAACACATTTACTGATAATAAAGTTATGTGTTATTATAATGTTGTCAGTACGGATTAAATGATTCTATCTATATATCTATCTACCTAAAATTCACTATTTACTTATTTCCAACAAACATCGCACTTGACCCAACGAAATGAAATTCTGTCCATGTTATTATTCTCGCGCGGCAAAGGTGTGGTCGGTAATCCAATTTGCCGTCGCAAAAACCTCCCGTTGAAGTTGTGACCTCAAAGTGGTTAGGCTAAAGCGTCATTCTGATTTTATTAGCCACTACCGTAAATAATACGTAATACATTCGATGTTTTTCTTTAATTTTTAGGTTTTTTTATAACCACAATCATAGCTAGGGTTGCCATATCAATAAAATGTAGTGTTTTCCTAAGTAAGCTATAAAAATATAGTACACATATACATAGAGTATTTTATGGACAACACGTGTAGACAAAAATACTTATTTTAATAAATCTATTTCAAGTAAAAATGACTTCTATTAAAATTAATGTGAGGAGTTATCTATTTGTTACATTTCGGTGTCGAAAATATAGTATTTTTGCGTTATTTATTCCGTAGTATATAGGACGCAGACCTAAAATATAGTACAATACTATAGTATATATTATAATACGGTTGACAACCCTACTCATAGCCCCAAACTAGGATTTTCTCCTGTATCGTAGGTGCCACGGACACAAAGACGAATATACAAACACCCAGACCCAGAATAGAAACCTAAATTCATCATTCAGACCTCTGTCTGACCGGGCATCGAACCCGGAACCCATTGCGCGTCTGACCGGTATGATGACCATTCCGCCACGCGGGTCGTCAAGACGTCATGTCGTCAAGAAGCTGTACTTCATTAGATTAGTCATTAGACGATAGTAAATTTAAGGAAACACAATATGATTTTAGACTAATATTATGGCGGAAATACATTGTAAAAAGTTTTGTATAGATACAACTTAGTCCCCAGCGGTAGCAATGCATCTGTCGCTAACCTTAGGTAAGACTGGAGTTGATTACAAATGGGCGGCAGTGGCCATTTACCATCAAATAGTCGAAATATAGGAAATACTGATGTGCGCGTTCACGCGCCGACCTTGGACATGTGTAAGCAACTACATAAAACAGGGGTTCTATCTGAAGTCGATCACATGCGTTGCTACTCCCGACGACTGAGATGGTCGCCTCATTATCAAATGTAATCCACGATGTTACACCTTTTTAGGTTTAAAATTTATTTTGACCTTTATCTTGTACCCGTAGTTTGCTAATCATAATACTCTCTTGATATTTTAAAGGGATTTATGGTCGCCTTTTAAGTAAAAGGCTATCTAAAAATAAATGTAGGCATATATTTCATTAATCGTTTAGATTGTGTAGGTGTTTTCAAAGGGTGAAATAACGTTGTAATACAACCCACGCTTTCTGGAGTGCTCTTAAGTAATGTTCCTTTTAACGCTTTCAGATTGTTGAATATAAGACAGTTGTGTTGCATCACGTTTATACATATCACACATTGAGAATAAAAGGGACCTTTTCGGGGAAAACCTTCAAAAGGTACCCGATGCTGTGGGAGCAACGGGTTATGTGGGATTTTTACCGCACTAAAAACCTCTCCGGTGGCTGTCCTCACCGCTGTGTGGATGACTCCGGGATCTCCAACGGAACACAATCGGAGTCCTTCGAGCGCGATGTCCCCCCCCTTCCGGGCTCTTTCCCAGTAAGCATTTACTCACACCGTGTCTTCAGGTGTTTACGTTGGCACGCGACCACACAAGCCGCCGTTCTTCCCGGGATCGCTTGGCTGGAAGGCTCAATCTTTCACTATTACCACCTGCAACCCCGGAAACCTCCTTTTAGTCGCCTCTTACGACAGGCACCGGATACCGTAGCCCTGTTCCGGTTTGGAGCTACAGGGACAGAATAAAAGGGACCTAATGCGGAATTTGCATTTTGAGGAGGTTTTTAAAGCGTGCGGTTATTAGGGACGTGACTTTTTTGTTTACCCTTTTCTAGCTCGTCGGTGGATGTCTGTGGTTGGCGATTCACTTTCATTTTTTTATAAGAATGAGGTAGCAAACGAGCATGCTGTCCACCTGTTGGTAAGGGGCTCCATCCGAAGCCGATCACAGATGCGTTGCTACTCCCGAGGATTAAGATGATGGCCTTATGTGTAAGTGAGTCGGCAACCACAACCTTCGAGCAAAATACAAGAACTGTTTCACGCTAGAAATAGGTGAGGCGGTGGTACTTCCCCGGTCGAACGACATTGGTTCTACCACCTGGCAATCGTCCAAAGCAATGGTATCTGGCACCTTGTATAAGGAATAGGAATTACTTATTACTTTTCAATTACTGTAAGTCCGTACCTATCTCAATTTGAAAAAAGCTTTGCAACCAGTTTGTAAAATAATGATTGTGAGGGTTTTCAGAAAAGGGCCTACCCACGTTCAAGTTCCCGAGTGTTGAAGACAGGTCGCGTTGGGTCTCTTTAAATGAAATAGGCCTGAATTTCAGCACAATTTGTCTTTTCAGGCGTGTCATTGTTCTAAGGAATTCTTAGACAGAATTTTCTAAGAAAACTTGCTCCATAAAGACAGATGTTTTCTTTTGTTTTCCGATTACAATTTTCCAGTTTATAAACATTGTTATGTGATAAGAGTATTTACGTGAAATTTAAGGGGATTCATCTCTTCAGTGGACAAATATATGTTCAATATTAGATGTATATATTTGTCAATTTTTTGAGATTATTTCGTCAAATATTTTTTACGTCTATATAGATGTATACATATACATGATGGTAAATCTGACCTAAAGAAGCCTATCACACCTAATTCTACCTAATAAGAACAATTTTTGCGCTGCTGTGGTCTAATCTGAAGAGTGTGGTAAGAGAGACATACTTTTCCGAGGCGTTCCAGCTTAGGAACGCCTGGGATAAGTATGTCTCTCGGACAGAAGTAGCGACGGATCTGTGGCTAACCACAGGATCATATTTAGGGTTGATTACAAATGTCCATGGAGGGCAGTAGCCACTTACCATCAGATGGACTGCATGCTCGTTTACATCCATATTATAACAAGAACAAGAAGTAGGAGGACATCACTGGATTTTGTGGTTAAAGCAGGCTACCAGCAGGTAATTATCTCATTAGGTAATGTCAAAAGTCAAAAGTTCAAAACAAGAAACAAAAAGTACAAATGGACGTTATGTTTTAAGATTTCCTGGCCTGAAATTGAACTCAGGAGTCTGGTTACCTAGACATTTATATCGTACACCCGGATCGAAAGCAGATAAAGCTTATCTCTTTAATTCAGTCAGCAGGCCCTTCGTCAATAGATCGAATGATTTAATCTCTTATATAAGAAATTCTTGCTTTGGGATAAAGAAAATTCCGAAGTATCTTAGTCGAAGATTTATTCAATCGTTCGCAAAACTGTCCATCGTAGACTAATGGACTCAGCCGACTGTACGAGATTGGCCCTGATAACAATTATTTCAGAAAACTTTGCCACGTGGTAGAATCAATGTAGCTCGACCGGGGAAGTACCACCACCACACCTATTTCTAGCGTGAAGTAGTTCTTGCGTTTCGGTGGAAGGGTGTGGTTGCCGGCTCACTTTTATATGAGGCGACCATCTCAGTCCTCGGGAGTAGCAACGTATCTGTGACAGACTTCATATAGAACCCCTGTTATAAATGCCCATGGGGGGCAGTAAGCACTTACCATCAGGTGGGCTACTTGATCGTTTGTTACTTCATATTAAAAAAAAAAACCGGCCAACTGCGAGTCTGGCTCGCACACAAAAGGTTCCGTACCTATAAAAACGGCAAAAAATATGTTTGTTGTACGGGAGCACCTTAAACATTTATTTTATTTGTTATTATAGCGGCAACAGAAATATATCATATGTGAAAATTTCAACTGTTTATCTATCACGGTTTATGAGATACAGCCTGGTGCCGCACTGATGGACAGACGGCCAGACGGAGGCGAAGTCTTAGTATTGGGTTTCCGTTTTTACCCTTTGAGTACGGAACCCTAAAAAGCCAGATTTGTAAAACTGACATTTCGCTTTTGTCTTGTTTGCTACTTCATTCTTATAAAATAGAGCCTACAAATGATTGACATGGATGTAGAGCATCAGGAGTATTAGTTTAAACGAAAGGTTTATTTTTTACCAAGCCTGAAAGTTATCTAATATTTTAATGTAACACAATCTAAAGTCATGAAATCTACTATGAAATGTTTTCTGTCTCATTTTCTTGCCGACTTAATCTTGTACTTTTATGTGTTTAATCCTTTGTTGTCACGCATTTTCACTTTATCGAGTTACAACAAGGATTCTAAAGAAGTATCACTTCATAAATCTATGAATTCATGCATTTATTTTATTTTATATCAAACTAAATTATACAGACAATCTTACTATAATGCTCTTTCAGTGTTTTATTGAAATGGCGTCCGAGTCCTGATTGTTATCTAGTCATTGGCGACTGTAATGTCCCTAATGCCCATTTGAGATCCCTTTAGTGGGCGGATTCCTTCGAGACAGACGTGCTGAGTCGCTGGAAAGCTAAGCTATTTGCAAATCGAAGTATAACGGGTAAATACTGCTGACTACGATTTATTTTAGATAGTGAAGTTCTTGCTAAAATAAACTGAAACCCACGTGACGGGAGAAGTTTATCATCATTTGATTCATAATTCGTAATAAATTGTCTCGTGTATATTAGTAAGTAATAATATAATAAATTTAAATATATATATTATAGAAAATATCAGATCTAAGATTGTCGCCTCATCTGAGAGTGAGGCTGTGATTTTGTTTTGGTCGAATCATTATCATTCTAACACCTTCAAAAATCAATACCAGTGTATCAGCCTTAAAACTTCATAAATTATGATGCAGCAGCAATTGCTTCCTGCTAAGATAAGACATAGTGGTGATTCTGGTAACATGAACTCTGAACGGTCTTAATGCATTTTAATTTATAAACAAATTCAATCCTTCTCTCAACAATCTACGGACGCTCAAATTTAAGTATGTACATCGTATGCATTTGCAAAATATATATATATATATATATATTTCAACGACAAAAAATAATAGAAATTTTCATTTGTCCTTATCTATGCCTTTATCAAAGAAAACCAAAACTTGTGGTAGTGTAAGAAAATAAACTGTAAATGACAATATAAAAATAAAGATATTTCATTTCATTTCATTTCATCAGTTTATTTATTTTTTCATAACACGGTACAAATATTAGTCCTAGGTCCCTTGAACCTCGGACCTTCGATTGAGAAACCGAACATTAGAGTATCACTGCCCAAAAGAGTTCTATCACTTAGAAATTAAAATCCATCCACTCTATCAAAAGTTATTACAATGTAATATTGCATCTTTTTAAATGCAGTCGACACCGTGTGGCACAGCTAGTAAAGAGTACTTGTGTACATAAGTGTATACTTGTGGGTATTATTTAAGACCCAGCTCAACACATGCGTCATTCTGTCAGTGTAACAAAACATTTAATTTGTTTCCTCTGTACCTTTTTGAATATTGTATGTAATATCTGATTGCAACGGTCCATATATTAATACTAAAGCCCTCAAAATTGGGTGTAACACAGGTAAGCCTGATTTTGGACACTTTTAAAGTATTTTAAACTTTTCATTGGAGTAATATCCATAATATATCCGATTATAATAAAAAAATGGAAATGTAAATAAGGAAAAATGGGAAGGGTATATTTTTTTGATTATCAAATATAAATTATAATGATGATACAATATACATCATGGTAGAAACACGAAAAAAATCGATTTCAAGTTTTTCAAATATTTTTAACAATGTTATAGTTTATTTATTTATTTCTTCCTAGCAAAAAATAATTCCATATATTATATAAAAACCTCGCAGATACTAATCTTTTGTACTGGATGTATTCCATTTGCGAGCAAAAGCGAGCGCGTAAGTGAAAAATGAATGTCTTATGGAGCGAGAGTGATAAGGGTGGGATAACGTGACACGGGACTAATGTTAGGGTGATTTCACACAGATATATTGTAGGGAGGGATAACGCTTTTGCTATAATTTGCAGCTGAATCACTTATGAATATAAGACGACCGTCTTAACCCTCAGGATAAGCAACGCATCTGTGATCGACTTCAGATAGAACCCCTGTTTTATATGAAGTTGCTCACAGATGTCTATGGGCGGCAGTAACCACTTACCACCAGGTGGACAGCATGCTCGTTTGCTACTTCATTATTATATGAAAAAATTCGTTACACAGGAAATCTAAGAACACAAATCCAAATAGTTGATGTTTATCTGGCCGGAGATCTAAGAAGATGGTATATGGTAATTTCTGTTCTATATAAATTATTTAAAGATCTAAATCAGGTGTATAAAACCCTCTTAAAGGGACGGGTGTCAACATAGTAACGGGTCATAGGTAATGAATAGTTGGTAGTCATAAATGTAATTAATGTAATGTAATTAAGTCGTAAATATAATTGTAGTTTATGTCACTCTGCAAACGCAGATATTTCTAATGATATGATTCTAATTATTCATATGTCGTAATCAGTCAAGCTGGGCTGTGGGATGTGCCAAAGAAAAGAGTATTCTTTTATTATGTACTAGCTGAGCCCGCGGTTGCACCCGCGTTTAAAAGAGATGTAATGTGACATACATTTAACCGATCGTTTATCGATTCAAGCAACGCCTCCACAATCCAATCTGATACTTAATACTTCATACACCTTCCTCAAATGCGCTTAAACACTACTTTTTTAATTTTAAAAAAGTAAATGGTTCCCGCACCCGTACAATTTTTCGTGATAAAAAGAGTCCTATGTAATTTTCTGACACTTACACTTACACATACTATGTTAAAACAAAAACCGAACTATTTTTCATTTTTTCATTTTAATAAGTATAATCTAAGTCTGACTCAAATTTTACAAATTTTATACAGTATCGTTCTGGCGTTCTGATGTGATTGATAAGGGACCGTCCATTATTCACGTGACATCATTTTTAACCCCCCCCCCCCCCCCTCCCTCGGTGATACATGGTGAAGTAATCTAATTTTATTGTAGAAAATTAAGGACTACAATAGTAACGTCTACAGGTAGACAGAAAGGTTG
>DWNE01001905.1:0-20350 GCA_018249875.1 Cecropterus toxeus | reverse complement strand
AATTAAAAGATGTCTAAAAATTTAAAAAAAAAAATGTTAAGGGTGGACAACCCTTATCACTAAGGGGTATGAAAAATTGGCCGATTCTCAGACCTACTCAATATGCTCACAAAATTTAATGAGAATCGGTCAAGCCGTTTCGGAGGAGTACGGGAACGAAAATTGTGACACGAGAATTTTATATATAAGATATATGAAGCACAACCTTTGCGAATTCACTCAAGTGACATGAAATGATATCAAGTTTTTCACGTGCCTGATTGAGAGTACAGAGTGCTCGGGTGACAGGTGCCTTAGCTAAGAGGCTGGTCCTGGCTGTCGGCACGGCCAGCAGCGTACGACGCCGACGTCTCCACACATACCCGTCTGGGACACAGAGCTCAAGACGACACAGTACACTCGGATTATGACCTATAATAAAAAAGAGATTCTTCCTGAATACAATTACAGATGCGTTGCCACTCCCAAGGACTAAGATATTCGCTTCGTAATAAAGGAAGCTGGTTTCAACGTCCTCAGAAATGGGTGAAAAGATGGTACCTTCCCGGTTTACCCGTATAGTTTTAACGCCAAAATAAAATGCGCATGTGAGATAGAGTCACATACAATAGGCACAATTTCTGAAAATGAAAAATTAAAATTTTATCTTAAAATTTCCACATTCATATTAAGTATCCTTTAGACTAGGACACGCACACAAACAATCCAGATCTGAAACAGAAATTTTCATTTTTTCTGATATTTCTTTTTTACCGGGAATCGAAACCAGGATTTCCTGCATCAGGTTATATCATGACAACTTCATTCTTTATCATTCGATTTGGATTCGATCTTTAGATCATAAAAAGTAATACTATAGTAGATAGAGAGATAAGAGATTACTTAAATCCGCATATCTTTTGATTATTTTGATTACTATAATATGTATTTCCATTTTACTCCTTGATAAATAAAATCTTATAAGTCCTCGGCTTTCGAAAATTGTAAGATCTACAATATTTTTCTTTACAAGAACTACGCCATTCGGACGGCAAGATGTTTTTTTATTATAGAAACAGGGTAATGTACGCTAGTAATGAAGCAACTTTGGGCACATTCAATGTAGAATCGTGGCTTACCGTGGATAGCACGTCTATTCCAATTAGTTCATTTATTTTTATTGAATAACAATCATTAAAAATGGTCTGAGGCGATATACTCATCTCGACTCAGACAAGTCTCTCATACCACCCGAAATGAAAAGCTTTGGTTATCCATAATACCGTATCTTTTTCCACCAATGCGCATTAGAACAATATGCTCCATGCTCTTTAATTGTGTGTAGATAAACCTGGATATACCTCGTAAATATGCCCATCATAACAGTAGTTACAGTACTATCTTTGCAGCCAAAACTAAAATCAGACCGAAATGAATCTACTTTGAACATAATGCATAATATTCGTATTTATGAATGTGAAATTGATCTGTGTGTGTCATATTTAATCATAATACTTCAAACTGCATATCAGATATGTAAATGATATACGACAACGTTATATTAGACATAAGATTAGATCAGCCTATTCGACTGCAAGTGACAGTTCTAAAACTTCTCGAAGCCATGGCTGATAAAATGAAAAAGATGAACTATAAGAATAGACCTCGTTTCTTTGTCAATGTAACTAATTTCATCGAAATCTGTTCAGCAGTCTTTGCGTGAATAGTAAGAAACATCCAGACGACCCGCGAGGCGGAACAGGCACCATACCGGTCTGTCACGCAGTGGGTTTCGGGTTCGATCCCCGGCCAGACAGACATCTGAATGATGAATTTCGATTTCTGTTCTGGGTTTGGGTGTTTGTGTATTCGTCTTTGTTGTGTTCATGGCACTCACGACACAACAACGAAAATCTTAATTTGGGGCTACGAGTGTAGACAACGCATTTTTTTATTTATTTACCCTCAGTATCCTTTCGATTTTTGCAATATTCGTAAGATGAAGTAAAGTTAAATATATATAAAAGCATTTAAAAACGGTATTCGAGATTTCTCATTTGTTACCACTAAAGAAATGTAGCAATTTGAAGTGATAATAATCTTTCCGCAATAGGCTTCCCAAAGATTCCCTTTAGAATTTTTCACACACAGACAAGCAGACTGGAGGAACTCTTACGCAATATTGCAAAATGCTGAAACCCATTTTATGCTGTTGTTTTCAGTTAGTGTAAGAGTTTAAGTAGACAAGTATATCATTTTCCTCATCGAATAGATATGATAAGAATATGTGATAATATAAAACAATAGAATAAGTGCTTATAAATGAACTATAAGTGGACATGCGATGATAAACTGAAACTATAAGTTAAGTGATAGTGCACATAGTGACATTTATGTAACAAAATGATGTGATGTGATGACAATATTGTGATTGAGTGGATTATTCAAAATGATGTTATACGTGACTCAGACTACTGAGGTTCAGATTCGGAGGCCACCGCCCAGGAGACGGCATATCAGCGCTAATATTAAGGTTGTTCTTATAATTTTGAAGTCGCAATCAATCATGCAGTCCATCGGATTATCTGATGTCTGACATCAGTAAACAACGTCCTGTAGACCAAGGGTTTTCTAAAGTCAATCACAATTGCGTTGCCACTCCCGAGGACTGAGATTTCAGACTCACATGCAAAGGAGTCTTCAACCGCACCCTCAGTGAAATGCAAGAACTGCTTCACCATAAGCTGTGTGGAGATGTTACCTCTCTGGTCGGACCCTAATCGTTCCACCACATTGAAAACGTTGTTCTTACACTTTGTTTGTTAATACTATAATATTGTTATTTGACGTTCAAAACTTTTTTTGGGATTCGATCACGTGTGCCAGTGGGCACTTATACCTTATACCTTTTTCTGCGGTTCCGTCCGCTTGGCTCGTCGCCCAGATCATGATCACTATTGTAAAATGTATTTTATGTATTATTTCGAGCCATAAAGTATCTGTGTGCTAGATTAAATCCAAATCCAATCTGTTGTTTTTAAGTGAATCAGTAACATACGTCAATCCTTACAAGCTATAGGTATATTACAAGTGAATAATAAAAAACTAACAGAATATATTTTCCGTCTTTCCAGCGGCACCATGCAGGCATATCCCAGTCGTCCTGCAGCGACGGCTCGCTACTCAGCGTGGGTTCCTCGGAGATGGACGAGGACAGCAGCAGCGGGCATCACCACTCGCACGACCACTCCGCTAGGAGCGACCACTCCGACCTTTACAGTGAGTATTGTATGTCTAAATATATCATCCTTGTATGTCTAAATGAATCGCATCAAACCAAAATCATTAAATTTAATTTAAAGGTTTCAAATATAGTTTCAGTATTTAAATATAGTATTCACGGATGTTGAGGTAATATTCAGTATGATCTATTCTATCAACTTTTTTACAATTTAAAGTCACAACTAATTGCACATATGTAAGTACATGAAACGTACGTACATTCAAACATAGTTATCTGAAAGTTTTATGTGACTTATAAAATTGTGTGTTTCAAGTACCTATTATATCCAGTTCCAGTTCCATATGTTTAATTTATTATGAAGTTGCTTCCACTATTTCTTCCCCATAAATCATACTTCTACACTCATAGCCACACAGTACGATTTTCTCCTGTGTCGTGGGTGCCATGGACACACGAAGACGAATACACAAACACCAAATACAAACCAATACCAAATACTAAACTCAATCAAAACAGAAATCAAAACAAACAGACAGATTACAAACAGGTTATTTATTTATTTACCAAGTAACTTCATTACTATACAAACTCAATTTATTATCTACCTACTTAGAAACAAAACATAAAACTGGTCTATTAAATAATTCCCAGATTCGTCGGAGCCGCCAACAGGAGTGGCGCCACTGTCGCACTCGGCCGCCAAACACAAGATGGCGGTGCGCCCTCGTCGCACGCACGGCGCACCGCGACGGAAGAAAGCCAACCCTGTGAGTGTGGGAACAGATACACGACGCGTAAACACCTTGTTTATTGGTCGTGTACGTGTTTTAACTTTTATAGTGCAAATACTTAATATTAATAGTTTATATTCGCCAAATTACGGTATACCATTACATATAAAACTTGTATGACCAATTTAAATTATAATTAGACTTACCATTACTGTCGTGCAACAGTACTAGATATAGTACTGTTGCACGACAGTAATGGTAAGTCTAATTATAATTTAAAAGTTTTAAGACTTAGATAAGTCAAAATATGGAACTGATAGGCTTTATATAACTTTGAAGACATATTAAGAACCCTTGGTTTATAGATTTGAGGATTCATCACTGGCTACGCTTAACCATGTCATAATTATTCTTTACATCGCACAGAAGTTTAAGAAGTCAAATGTTAAAGTTTAGGATTTTCTTTATAACCCTATGTATTACTAATTAGTTATTATTATAGGGCTAAAATGGAATAAATCGACGCAGTAGCAACTCCTGTTACATCTAAATGTTTCGGGACTTAATCATGAAAAATAATCTAGTTATCTATTAAGGTTCTAATTTTAACATTACTACGTTTTTAATTTCAGATTGCCGCTTCAGCCTTGCCGATAACACCCGAACTGAACGAAGAAATGATACGAAGCACTACTCCTGAAGTCACCCACAAAACCTCAGAAGTTGTTACTGGTAAATTAAATCATTATAGAAACATTTCTGACTCCTTCAAATACAATTCACATTTTAAGATAATCCTAACCTCTTTTGTATGTCATTTCCAGAATCATTCTCTTCATCGACAACTACGAAGCATCATATGATCATCAAAGAACAGCACCAACAAATGAGTCGGGAGCTTAGTAAAGTTCTGGAACCTCCGAGTGATACTAAACTGAAATCCTCATCTTTGCCCCCTGGACTGGCGCTAAGTCACCTCGTTGGTCAATCTCCTGCTAAGTTAAGCATCGCAGAGTCAAACACACCACGATCTTCCATCAAGAGAAGTAAATCCAGTACACAGGACCAACAATCCATAAGAGAGAGCTCGCCAAAATTACCATCCAGTTCCACAGAAGCTCACATACAAGCCTACCATTCAGAGGAGAGAATGACCAAGTATCGCACAGAAAAGAAACAAGCCGAAGAATCTTGCCTGGAGAAAAAATCTAAGTCAGAAAAGAAGATGGAGAATGAAGTCATTAGATCTTCGAAGAAAGAGGAATCGTTTTTCAGTAGACTATTATTGAGGAAGAGTGGGAAGAAATCGAAGAAGGATCAGACGGATGGAGATGGTCAGCAGGAAGTCAAAAAGTCAAAGACAGATAAAGCCACAGCTCAATATAAATCTGTGGACACCGAGAGAAGTGGGTCTTACTACACTGAACAAAGTTACAAACCGATTCCCGCAGAACGTGCACACAAATCTGCTGGTCAGAAAGCTTTCGCGAATCAAATGCACAAAAGATTAGACAACAAGGGTGCCTACGTTCAAGACAGTGCTTACAAAGATGTATACAATGCAGCCAAAGTCGGAGGTGTCGATTATAATATGCCTGATCTCAAAATTGCCGAGGAAACGGACAAGTTGCTAAATTTAGAAATGAAAAACCGTTTCAGTAGACGCGAAGAGTTTTGCGAGAAAGTAGAGCGATCTAAGCGAACGTCTTCCAAGGAAGCTGTAGATGAAACAAAGAAAGAATCTTTTAGCTTGCATCATGATAAGTCTAAGAGACCAGCGTCTGTTCAGAGATTGATCGATCCGTATTCCTCGAAGGCATTTATTATTAATGAGCTAGCGAGCAGAGCCCAAGAGGAAAGCTTGTCTCCTACGCTTGAAATTTCAGATGAAGAGTCTTCGACAGGGGCGATGCGAATCAAAAGTCATCACCACAATGACTTCGTTTTCCACAGCGGAAGCATGCCTAAGAACATACCTTACTTCAATCCAGGCATAGTGGTGTCGAATTCACCACCGAAAGGTTCAGCATATCACAGCTCTGAAAACGTTAAACATACGAACAGGTCTTCAGAACACGTTTATGACTATCGCGAAAAGCAAGTGGAGTGCAAACGCGAAACCCATCACATGGCGAAAACAGAAGAATCTTACGTTACATCAGGATTAAGGTCTCTTGGAGACGAATATGTTGAAACAAGAAGCAGTATTGGCAAGTCTCACAGCTTCCGGTACGCATCAGAATCGACTTCGATCAGTTCACAAGAAAACCAGATGCCGAGTCTTCCAACTTTCGTAGGCATATCCGAACCTCTCCTAGAGAGTTGGGAGGTAAACTATAGGAGAAATGTAAGTGAACGACATGAGTGTGCTAAAAGATTATCAGCAAGAAACTACAACTTGATGCACAGTAACTCAGAAATGAATTACGACAGTTTGCCGAGCACAGACAGCAGTTACCTTGACAGCCTCAAAACTGATATCAATGATGATAGGAAACTATTCACAAATAGTATCCATATCACAATGGATGCTCATAAGCGTGATAGTGACATCTCACAGATAGAGGCCAAAATAGATGACATAATTAGTTCCCCTAAGCCGATCATATCCCCAATACTCAAGTCTAGTTCTTTAGATAGTGTTAAGAGTAGTCCGGAAAAGCCTATGGAAAGTAGAAGGAAGACCATTTCGGTAGAAAGCGCGTTGAGTCAGAGTGAGAAGAATATACAAAAGGAACATAAACTTGACACGGAAAGCTTTATCTCTGTCACTCATATCAATAAAGAACAATCACCCGTTGTCATCAAAACTGATGCCACCAAGAGAAGTGATGAGAAAATCCAAAAATCTGCAAATGTTAAGCCCGGAGTCCCCGAATTTCTGAACATTCAACTGAATAAAGTTGACACAAAACCAGTTACGAATATCGTACTTACAGCTAATGTAACGCCAAAGAAAAATGATAGTCCGCAAGCCGATAAGGAGCAAGAGATCGGAAGTTTTCAAGTTTCGGAGACAATTTCTGCTCAAATCAAAAGAGAATCTAGTAAGATTATTGAAAGCATCGTCGAGTCTGTTCAGGCAGAAGAAAAAAATACTCAACATTCTACAAAATCTGTAACTCCCGTTACCCCACAGAGTCCTTTGACTCCTAAAACATTCTTTAAGCGAAAAGCGATGAGTGTAGAATGTCAAGATAAGCCAGAAAAACCAAGAACAAATTCTCTAAGCACAGAAGGAAGCACAGAGAAGATATACGACAACATATCTATGGATCAGAAGTCACATTCTAGTTTCGGGAGTAAGAGTTCCATTCAGAGTACTGACAGCAACGAAAATAGAATTCCTGATAGACACGAGGAGGCCGTAGTGTACAGGAAAAAGCATGTAATAGGGAAAGAATCCCGCGGCGACAAGAGAAATGATGACGAGCCTGAGTTGATGAAAGTTTTCGCGCGACGTTCCCTCAAGCTCAAAGATTCGGAAGCGGATCATTTGGCGCAAGAAATAGCGGAATCAAAAGCAAACAAAGAGGAAATCGCCGAAAATATAGCGGCCACTCGGACTAAGATACTCAAGAACGAATTTAATGCGTCTATAAAGTCACGAGACAGCGACAAGGAGAACGAAGACAGCAAAGACCAAAGCGTTGAGAACAAGCTAGTAGACATCGCCGCTCGAGTCAGTCAGTTCGGGGTCCCACACTACCAGAGGAGCATAAGTATCAACAGCGTCTCAACTAAACGTGAAAGCGCTCCAGTGTTCAGGAACGAAGTTAACAAATACAAAAAGGAAGTGTCAGACTCGACACCAGAGAAGAGATTGAGGAACAGAACATTCCCCGATCCCTCAAACGATCGGGAAGATATCAAGAATCTCGCCAAAAGCGAGATGGCTTATAAGGCGGATACGTTAACCAAACGTCCCTGGCAAAGGAACGACTTCAGACAGTCAGTGGAGAAAGAGAAGCGTGAGAGTGCTGTGATAGAAAAGGACGGAAATAGCGAGAAGGAAGAGGAGAAGGAGAGAGAAGATGAAGCGGATGCGTCGCCGCAGTTCAAAGGAATATTGCAAATGAGAGCGGAGTGGGAGCGGCGCGCTAAACAGGGGATGACCAAATAATAAGGTGCTACATCTAAGGTATACTAATTATCTTTATGTTATAAATTGAAATCTAAAGCTTATTAAGTCTGCTTAAACCAAATCAGAATAAAACGGCAATTCAATTTACCAATATTTTTATAATACAGAAATGGCAAATGTGATGCTCATCACAGTCAGGGCGCTTGTAGACATTTTAGTATCAATTCCTGCTATCAGTTTTTTGAAGTTTGAATATGTTACGGGTATTCACGATATGCCGATATTTCCCAGTTACATGGGTCGTGGTCACGGCGAAACTGCCGAAATCCATGTAACTGGGTCGAAATATCGTGAGTACCCCTAGCATATTAAAATGTATCAATTCATTCGTTCATCATTCATTCATTCAATTCATCCAAACCATTTATTAGTAGTATATTTTGAGGCCAATCGTTTAGTTGAAACATCTTCTATAAATATAGCCTATCACACCCTTGAAACCAGAACGCAGCAACGTTTAAGACTTCTTTTCGGTGACGCTGGTGCCTCCAGTCAACTATGAGGGTTCTAATATTTTCACCACCAACATTACTAAAGCACTTGACGGGGTTTTTTGCCCAAAACCTTCAGATTTTTAATAGTTTACAGATATTTAAAATAACAACTACTTTTTTTATAACAATTATATAACATCAAATGAGCATACAGTCCACCTGATGTTAAGTGGTTACTGTTGCCCATGGACATCTTTATATAGGGGTTCTATCTGAAGTCGATCACAGGCACGTTGTACTTCAGAGATCTAAGATAGTAGCCACATATATAAGTGAGCCGGCAACCACACCCTTTCACCTCAAACAAGAACTGCTTCACGCTAGAAATAAGTGCGGCGGTGGTACTTCCCCTGTCAAACTACATTATATCTACCACTCTAAAGCTACTCTAGCCTACTTAATATTGACAAGTACTTAAATCTACGTTTATTCCGGCTACTTCAATAGAAAAGTCTCTAATACAATTTTCCTTTTCAGAAACAGAAGATGCCGCGCTGTATACAACCGCGTAGATTAAAATTATTGATATAGTGATAAATAAATAAATGATTATTAATAATAGCCACGGGCGATATACACAACCTAATGTTGTAATTCTAGAGGTTTACCTAACGTTCGTTAAGACATGTATTTTTGAGTGTTATTGAATCGATATAGCGTATAGTTATATTTTATTAAAGACTACATTATGTATTAAACATTTCAGAACTGTGAAATACAAATTTTATTCCTATAGTTTCTATGTTGTTTTATTTATTTATCCTTACATTCGAATTATTAGAAGGAAATACAAATATCAAATGAAAAGAATATCGTCACTTGATGCTTGGCAGACGTAAGACATCGTGTACAAGAAATAATCATAAAACATAAGATTGCGACATGAATAATTAAAAAAATAATATGACGCGTTTTTTCTATAAGTATTAGTGTGTACGGCGTGGCGAACCCGTCGCCACGGCAAGTCTCGCCACGCTAACAATCAAGTTTACCTGCTCCTGTAGATGTTACACATCATTAATTTATTTAATTTACGCTTAGAAGTATGTGTCTGAACTGACTCCTGCTAACTACATATTGCTATATTTCTGCTACAAGGATGTCATAGATCACTGAGGAATTAAATGTTGGACATTAGTAGCATCTCTCTTTGAAACTTTTTTTTATTAAAGGGAACTGTTTCACTAGATTTTTTTTTATTTATACTCTTAATTTGTTATTTCTCTGCCAGATAGTATATTTTTTTGCTTATTTAATTAGGACTACATAGAACTTCGGTTTTATATGGTTGTATAAGTCAAATCTTCCTTACAAATTTATTTTGTTGTGACCTTGCATAATTACAAGACATACAAGAGCAAAAGTAAATGAGAATATATTGGCTGTATCCACTTGCTAACAATGAAAATATATCTTAGTGACATACCCTTTGAAATCTTTATGATCACTTACACAGCCGCCGTACTACCCGTTCGCGCTAAGTTTGCCGCTGTTGACGTGACATCAAACATGCAGTAGCGTCAGCAAAAAATAAAACAAGTTTGAAAAATATATATTTATTTGTTGTTACGGATTAGATAGATACATATTTATTATAAATATATATCTAAAATAAATGAAATTAAATACCTTTTTTCACGTATTACGGTATTGTAAATTAACAGGTTTCTTTTTTCATTAAAAAAAGTCATGATCTTTAACTCCATATAACGACATTAACGTCGTAAAGTCTTTTCTTCACCCATAGTTCCAATATGGAAAATAAATAATATCGCAAAAACTGAGCAACATTAAGTTGCAGCATAAGTAATAATTTCACGCGTTTACGGCGATTACGTTGCCTTTGATACTTTTAGTACATTTTAGGGCGAATGAGGGGTGCGGTGAGGGGAGCCGCATTCCTTTGACCGGCAAAATTAGCGCGGACCAGTGGCGTAGCGTGGTCTTACGCCGCCCGGGGCGGAAGTTGTACTCGCTACACATACAAATTTTGACGACCAAAAAAAAACGACAATATCTAACTTGATGATAAAACAAGGTTGCCAAATCTGTTTTTGCCGCCCCCCATATCTGTTTTGGCGCCCCTCAAAATGTGCCGCCCGGGACGGACCGACCCTCCGCCAATTTTCTAACAATGGACTGAGTTTAGCTTAATAGTCATAATTCCTTATTTAACATTTTTTTATTATATTGAAGTAGAAAACGAGCATGCAGTCCATCTGATGGTAAGATATCGCTGCAGCACATGGACATTTGTAAGCAACTTCATGAAGAACAGCGGTTGTATTTGAAGTCGATCACAGATGCGTTGCTACTCCCTAAGAATATGCTGGTCGCCTCATACATAAGTGAGCCGGCAAGCACACCCTTCCCAAACGTAAGAACTGTTTCGCGCTAGAAATTGTGGCGGTAATACCTCCCCGGTCGTCCTCAGGAGTTGCAACGCATTGTGATCGACTTCAGATAGGACACCTGTTCTATATGAAGTTGTACCTATAGAGATTTCCACGAGCGGCAGTAGTATGCTCGTTTGCTACTACAACCTGACAAAAAAGTATTTTGATTTGTCGTAGTTACGATTACTTGCATTTGCAATAATCGTTCTTAAGTAACTTCTATTTGGAAGTTACTTAAGAACTTAAGATCAATTGAGCTACAATTTCCTTCCGTATTGAAAATAAAGAGGAAAACGATGTTTGTTACACGATAGGGCAACATGGCTTACGGTTCATTGACCCTGTAAGCTCAGCTTTGCACCAGACTATCTTAATGCACCACTACGGACGGATTTGCGCGACCAACTGTGAAACAGGGTGCGTCCACTACACACTTAACCATTTTATTTATAAAATTTGGACCTAAACTTACTTTATTTTAATTAGTTTAGACTCTTTATTTTTATGTTTAGATTTTCAAGCTTTTAATAAACAGAACTCTTATTGCATATATTATATTCGTAGAAGAACATGCCATGGTATTTTTGATTAGTTTTATCTGCGTGTAACTACGCCCAATGAACAGGCATGTTTTATATATCTATTTTTAAATATGTTGTACAAATCATTAAAATAAAGGGCCCTTAACGATGTTATGGTCTCATTTTTGTAAAGCCTTTAATTAAATCGCAAATTTATAAATCTACTTTAGACGGTACGGAAAAATTATTAAAAAGTTACTCTTAGGATTTTAAAGAATGGATTCTGGGCAAGAAAATAAATAAGTACCTCCATTATTAGCGGTAGATATCTACGCGCTAAAACTCCCTCGGTGGCCGTCCTCGGCGCTGCGACGAGAACTCCGGGATCTCCAAAAGAAAACAACGGGAGTCCTCTGAGCTCATTGCCTTTGCGCAGTTTCGCTTATAACGCCATCTATCCTCGAATCCGGAAAACAGCAATCGTCCAGCACTAATGGCATTTATCGCCCAGCTATATAGTATCGGCAACTACTAACGCCATCTATTGACAAATCCGAGAATACTTTATTAGCATGTCGGTGTCGCGAACTCGTGCTTTTCCCCCGTGCGTTGAGTACTTTTCCTCACCGCGGCTAAAGAAGTTTTCATTTAAAAATTACTAAACACAGAATAAAATAAATATTTAAAAGGCTACTGAACAACAACGTGATTTTTATACCGTTTTTTATGGATATGTAGTACGAAACCTTTCGTGCGCGAATCCGACTTGCACTTGGCCGTTTACTTGCAAACTCTAGACCGACATGCCACCTTCCATTATTATAATTGAAACCGGCTCAAACACCTTTAAAAGAAAACCTTAACGTAGTTAGTTCGCTAAACTTTATTTAGATCGCTCCACTTTTATAAAGAAAATACTCGTTAAAAATCCAAACCTTAAGCCGAGGGTGTTTTGGAACGCAAAGGAAAATAAACGAGGGTGAGCTTAATTCGCGCATGCGTCTTGCGACCCTCTGAAGGCACCTAACACGGCAGCTTCGCCATTTTATTTTAATTTATTTCTCATTTTACTGTGTAAACGTACGTTTTACCGCGGTATATGTAAAAAGAGGACTCAAATACAATTTGTACTGTGCAGTGATTGAAGGGTTAGTTCGTCTTCCAAGGACTTGATTTTCGGCTGTGACTTACGTAATTTTTTCTGGCTCGAAGATTGTGTAAGATTCCACAAGGCGTCAGGTAAGACAACATTTATTCATTTATTACATACATCTAAACAATCGTATAATACTGTATAATATCATATTTAAGCTTTCTGGAATGTCTAATACGCACATCATTGATTTTCAAAACGAACCCTCGTTTGATCGAAACCTTTTTACGTCGCGTGTAAGTCTCGTTCAAAAAGCTTATAAAAGCCACTTAATTTAAGAACAATGTTCTATGCAAATGTACATTTTGGAATTTATCAAAATACTATAAAGTTACGACGGTAAAATTGTAGAGTATCTTCATGTACGTTGATCCATTTATTATGTTTATTACAAAACATTGTTTTATACATTTTTAACATTAATTGTGTTGTCCTTTACTATGGAAGTATAATTCAAAAAAGTTGAAAAAGAAATGCTTAGATATACGTACGTCTTCAAGACATGCATGTACTGAACGAGTCTTGAAGGGAAAAACAGACTATACATATTTTTCTTGAGGACGATAAGACCATGCTATGGGAATACGATTACCCAATACCCATATTCCATTTGATTGTGTTTGAATATTACGTACATCTTTATAACAATATGCAACATATTACGTATCAATGTACAATATCGACATAAAAAGGTGTTAACGCTGTAAGTCACATATCGATAAGTCTACCAGAGCTCAAAAACTTATATTTGAGATCTATTAGTTCCTAAAAATGTTAATTTTTATGTTATACATAATTTTCCATTATTTTAGAGCCACGCGAATCAAACCATTAGTCGTACTTTCCTTTTCTGATTCCTAATCTGCAAAAAAAACTGTTGACAAAAATGGAAAAATGCCAATAGGCATGTGTATCTATGTACGTACATGTACAATATATGTAGATACATACTTTTATAATAAAAGTGTCGGTAACGGTAACAATGTCGCAAGTTCAATGTATTTTTTTTTCCATCACAAAAAATGCTCAATAAATGCTCAAAAAATGCTCGAAATAACATAGATGTGGGTCGTCGATGTACATAAAAATAATAATAAAGATAATAATCAGTAAAGAACATGATGATACAGAAGTGATATCTAAATGCTCATTTAGGTGTCTACCTAGACAGGAATTGATCCAGAACTCCTGGTCGGATCCCAGATTCTGGCTAAATAGCAAAATAGTGTAACAATTGTTAAAATGTGAAATACCTGAAACTATATGATGAGGTCTTGTGGTATATAAAATCTATCTTTAATTTTTTTTTTAATTAACTTTATGACCCGCGTGGCGAAGCGGTCACCATACCGGTCTGACGCGCAGTGGGTCCCGGGTACGATTCCCGGCCCGACAGAAATTTGAATGATGAGTTTAGATTTCTGTTCTGGGTGTTTGTGTATTCGTCTTTGTGTGTCCATAGTACTCACGAAACAGGAGAAAATCCTAGTGTGGGGCTATGAGTGTAGAATGCGTGTTTTTTTAGCCCTTCGAATCAGTACTGGAGAGGTGGGGAGGAATGTGCTTTAGATAAAACCCCTGTTCTATATGAAGTTGCTTACAGATGTCCATTGGCGGTAGCAACCACTTACCGTCAGGTGGTCTGCATGCTCGTTTGCTAAAACAGCCTAATAAAAACAAGGTTCAATAAAAGTACTCCACCCTCTTATTACGAGAGAAGACTCTTGCCCGGCCGTGGGATTGTGCCCAGTAATGGGTTGACGACTATTTACACAAACTATTATACATAGGTATACGGCATTGAATAGGTATATATTCAATAATAACTGTAAAGGTTATCATACTGCGTATTTTCTATATGCGTCGTATTTATGTAAAGTTCAATCCTATTTTAGAAAATATACTTTTATAATATATAAAGATATTTTTTATGCATATATTATAAGCATGTAGCATGCATCCATGAGAGCCATTGATCATTTGGTGGATCAATGATCAATGGCTCTCATGGAAATATTAAATTAAATTAAATACACTTTCTGCTCTCATAGCGTACTAGGATTTTCTCCTGTGTTTTGGGTGCCATGAAGAACCAGAACAAAATCTCACTTCATCATTCATTTGTTTGTTTGGGGATTGAACCCCGAAATCACTGCGTGTCAGACCGATATAGTGACCGATCTACCATGCGCGCTATAATAATGACGAGCGTGAACATAATGTAGAGCAGGGGTTCTATCTAAAGCTCATATGCGTTGCAAGTTTAAGTTCCGACAGTCTAAGATGGTCGCCTTATATGTATACAAGCGGCATCCATATTCGTTCATCGAAATTAAGGATCGCTTCCTTGCCTTTTTCTTGTGGTTTCCTTCTTGACTTGCCTATAGTACCTTTCCTATACAGTGACTAACGTTTCATCCAACTTTGTTCTTAAGGGTAGCATCTGTGGCGAAATTCAGTTAGGATTCAAAAGAGACTTTAATAGGGCTGGTACATTGCTATTCTCTACTGGCTTAAACAAAAAGAAATTGTCATTTAAGCAACTTAATTATTCTATGCATAGAGTAAGGCGTTCCTCGAAAATCACTTTCAAACTCCCATTTGCATTTTGAGTATACGATGCAACCCAATTTTAGCCGCACTGCAATATTCAGGAACCCAATTTCTTCTTTGTTCTGCTCTGTTTTCCTGGGAAGCATAGATACTTTGATTTCATTTACGCAACCCTAAATCAGTAATGCAAATTAACCGCTTATATTTGTAACATATGGACATTTGTAACATACTAATAAATAAAAGTGAAGTCAATAACAATACCAGCATTCAAAATTAATGATGTTAGTTGTTTTTACTGGTTTTAGCTTTTCCTAAAGTTTATAGACATTATACACAAAAAAAAATTAAAAACAACAAAAAATTAATCAGCGACATATGTTCATGGATGACCGTGGCCAGTGATCAATTTTAAGTAATTTAACTGATGAATAAACCAATTGATGTCATGTAGTCAATACCGTACTAACAAAAAAAGGCATAATTATGATGGTATAGTATAACCACGGCTATCCTCTGAATTTTTTATGAAAATCTTTTCTCATGTATCTGTTTGTTTTATTGGTAAATCTCCCAAGCGGCCACTTAGTTTTTGATAGATTTTTCACAGATAAGACGAAACTAAGTCTAGTTCTATTTAAGAAATAAAACTTGGGCCCGTGTAAAAATAATAGAGTGCGCTCGTAGGCGCAAAAGTCAGTTGTTATTGGTATTTTTTGAAAAATGGTTATTTTGGTAAAATTGGCGAAAGTAAGTTTCAATAATAATGATGACAAGTTGTGTACATTAAAACACGAGTGAAATCTCGGGGCGCAGCTATATTTTCGTATAAACATATAAAAAGATAGAAAAATTTTCGCAGTAGTACGCCATGACGCACGTCCTACTTACCAAGTGTAACGTCAAAAAATAATTAAAAGCGTTTCGCTGCCCGTCTCATTAAAATTTTCCAATGCACAATGCTGGCTTTTGCTATTAATAAAGCGAGGACTAATTAAAAACTATGATCTCTCGAATCAATTCACAATAATAATTATGTTTACAAAAATACAGTGGCGGATATACCAAAAGACTCGGGCCTGGAGCGGCAGATTTTAGGGCCGGCAAATAATGTTATCTTGTCTTAGAATAAACCCAGTGGCATAGAGTGCGCAGGTCAAAAGGCTTCATGGCCCTCTTGTGCCACGTTCTGGGGGCGGCAGAATATTTAGAAGTGGGTGGCAACTAATTCAATTTTGGCCACACTGAATAGCCTACTGGTGACAAATCCACCACTGCAAAAATATATGAGAAGGGGTTGTTACCCTGTAATATATGATAATGGTATGTAGATCAATAGATCAACTTATTGTTAGTGGCTTGTGCCCGTTTTAGACGTGTCCCCCTTTTTTTTTTCCTCTAATGTAGATTTTTTCACTTATGGTAAATGACGACGCAACCGCCACTCCTGGTTCTCTTATTATGCCTCATATTAAACATATCTAAGTTACACATATAACCTAGCCAAATTCATTGTTATTTTTTGCTCGAGAGCGTGAGGTGGGTTATGTTTTTTACACGTTCACATGTATTTCCTTCAGATTGTGATCTCAAATCGTCAATTGAAGTGTTTGTACTATCCACTCTAATACTGTAATAAAAAGGAATATTTGAGAAGGTAATAACCATATGTGGTTCAAGTAAGTCCAATGTTATTTGGGTTTGATTACGAATATCCATGGGTAACTCTGGCTACTTTGCTATTTATGTAACAAAAAAATCTAAGAATTTGTAAATGTTCAATGGGTTTAAAACTATATTGGTTACTGATTTAACTAATATCGTTGTCTCTACCATCAACATTCTCAAGTCAATTTACAAGTCAAACACGCGCAGGGCCCGAATTCAATCTTAGTAAGGTATCAAAATTATGGATTAAGAATTATTTCTCTGGTTTAGTCTTATATTTGTCTTTATTTACAGTTGCGTGCAGTAAAGTTTAAAGGGTGCAAAATGGAGACACTAAAATCACCGTAAACTTTATAACGCAATCAAAATACCTATATCGTTCAAAAATTATTCTTTACGACTTAAAATTGTATGTAAAAAAAGTGGAAAAGTATGTACCTTACCAGAATTTGGCAAAACACTACCATGCTTTTTGAATAATCGATCCGACATAAGGAATCCTACTTTGGCGACGAGTAGAGAAAACCAAATATTTTTTTTACGTTCCCTTCATAAAACTTGTAACGTGTCTGCAAGGCTCCTGTCAGTCAATAAATTTTAATTCAGCCAAAATGATTACAGATGGCGGGTCATTATGCAAATAGGATCGTCCGTTCGAGTATCCCGTTAATTTATGGCTTTCCGCTCAAACTCAAATTAACTTCGCCTCATATTACGATGGAATTTGTTAATGCAGTTGAAAAGACCATAAAAATTTACTCTCAGTTACCAAGTTCACAGAAATATCAGTTAAAAATGTTTTGGAAGATTTTGGTTTTTGCTTCTTTTGTGACGTGGAAGTAGCAAATAGGAGAAATGATTTCTGAGCAAAATAGGTTAATGCTGCTCATTGAGATCGTGTTCCGATTCAGTGGATTCAGTGGTGTAAAAAATATATTGTAACTGACCATTTGTAGGCGTCTCCGTAGTCCTATAAAAATATTTCAATTAATTTCATGGACTTTTGCAATCAACCATAGATATCTTTGAAGATTCATTGCAAACCTCGAGAACTAATTCGAAATGCCTTAAGCCGTCGTTTGCCGTTTATGACTAAACCGATGGGCCGCTGCTGTGCATAGTTCAGGAAGACGTATTTCACCGCCCCGAGAGCCTATTTTGTGTGGTAGGCACCACATCAGAAGAATAAACTTTATAACAATATAATCAGCAAAAAAAAGTGAGTTCTATTGGAATAAATATAAGTCTGCCAAGTGCGAGTCGGACTCGCAGGCGAAGGGTTCCGTAACATTATCGTTCACAAATCTTAAAGAGAAAATATAGCTGTGTTGTAATAATATATATAGTCAAACAATAAATAATTAATATAGTCAAACAGTTTTCCAACTACCAACACAATTTTGTTTTTCATAGTGTTTGTGTAAATTACAAAGTTGTTTTATTCGGTTTTTGAAAATGTGCTATATCTCAAAAACTGTCACCCATATCTTGTTCAAACCAATTTTCTTTGAAAATTTTTCTTAACATCTACAAAATATGTTCTATCCATATTTTTAGCACTCTTAGTTCAAAAGTTAGAGGGGGAGGGGGGACACTTATTTTACCGCTTTGAAAGGCATAATCTCTCAAAAAAATCGACTTTGTGAAAAAATAATTTTGGAAACCTCAATATCATTTTTAAAGACCTCTCTATAGATACCCCACACGTCTGTGAGATGAAAAAAAAAAATGAGTTTCAGTTCCATGTATGGGGATCCCCCATAAATTTAATATTTTTTTTATTTTTGTACATAATTCGGAAAGCGGTTAACAAAATACACTTACCCACCAAGTTTCAACTCTATAGTCTTCATAGTTTTCGTATAAACTGGCTGTGACATACGGACAGACGGACATGCAGACAGACGGACAGACGGACGGACAGACAGACATGACGAATCCATAAGGGTTCCGATTTTTGCCATTTGGCTACGGAACCCTAAAAAAGGTGGACTGCATGCTCGTTTGCTACTTTAAAAAAAATCTTCATTAAAATTTTAGGGCACAAAATCTTACCAAGAAGACCTTGTAAGCCATCCCAAAAATATTTTAACCGTATCCAACGTGTATTGTGGAAAAGGTGCTACTCAAATAGTCACGGATGACTGACGTCACGTACAAATCGGCCTTTAAAGGTTCTTACATCCGGAACGTTTTCCAACGCTCTCTAGAGCTTTCAGATTCCCGGATAAGACGAATAGAGGTACAGATAAGATTTAACTTAACTTCCATTCTATTTTCGCTACGGATGCAATAGAGATAATAGTTTGGAAGTCTGTCCTCATTACCATTTACATTTTAATTCGTTATTGTAATAAGTAGAATATAGATTGATTGTTGTCTCTTTAAAGATAAGATAACATACAGTTTGTACCTACCGGGGTTCGGTGAGAATCACGAAATATCACAAGAGGGGAAGAGGTGTAGTATATCACGTATTCATTAATTTTTTCTATTATTAACCGAGTCAAAAACAACCTGCAACCTTTCTGCTTAAACGTTTTTTTTGCTTCGGTCCTTAATTTTCTAGAATAAAATTAGATGCTACCTACCTTATACCATTTTATTTAAGAATAAAATAAAAAGAAAATCATACTCGGTACTTAAAAAAATACACGCGATTTTTGTTCAGGGAGTGGAGGGGGGTAGTCTTAAGCCTCAACATGTATCAAGGGGGAGGGGAGATAAAAAATACTTAAAAAAAAACAACTCGTGATGAATGATCAGCCTCAAAGGTAAAGAATTGTTGAAATATTTCTAGGCATTTCCAGACTACACTCGCTACTATAATATCACTTTTATCAAAGAACGATTTCCTTAAACGGAACAGCATTTCCTTCCAAAAGATTTACAACAAAGTTCACACCACAACAATGAAAGTCGAAAATCTTTAACGGTTATTCTTTTATCAGCTTTTATCGAATCTTTCGTTACCTCGCGAAGTCTTAAAAGCTTTTAGGAAAGCTCTTCCGTAGTGTCTGGAGCCAAGTTGAGGTAATCGCTACTTTAACGGGTGTTCTTACAAAGATTCATCGTGTAAATTTTAAAATATTCATAGTATTATTGATATTATATTTATAGTTTAACTGGCTTATTCCCACAGTTTTGTCCACTTTGGTTTCGTTTAATAAGGAAATGAGTATTACATTTGTTAATCTAGGTTATAAACCTTTTGCTTAGTATTTATCTTTAGTATTTCGGACTGGCCGAAATAAAGGAAGAGGATAGAAAATAATATTCAAATTCAAATTTTAAATGCGTTGATGTTTGACTTTAGACTCTTAAAAACAAACATTCATTGTTGTCAGTGACTATAAGACATATTTATTTTATTACTAGTTGAGCCCGCGGTTTTACCCGCGTTTAAAAGAAATGAAATTACTTCTGTGTAGTTTTAACAATTAAGGTTGCACACGCGACGGAAGCTT
>DWNE01001904.1:0-20351 GCA_018249875.1 Cecropterus toxeus | reverse complement strand
TTTATTCCCAAAGACAATATTAACCTCAAACTAAAAGTTTTGTATGGTGCCTAATACTTTTGCTCGTGGCTGTATATTGTAATTGAATCTTACCAACTGTGTTCCCGGGATGGACGTAAACAACTGAGACACAATATTTTTTATTATTCAATTGCAGATGTTTACCATATGTACCTAATACTCTATAATTTTGTTTCGTTGTTCAATAAAAATCTTTATTTATTTTAGCGCCATCTGTTATACATTGTCGGAACTATTGAATATCGCACAAAAACTAAGCGGCCTGCGGTGTTCGACTTAATGCAGGGTACTGTTCGTGAATGACGTTATTTTCATTATGCTATATATTTAATTCCTGTCGCAATCTTGTTTTATGTATATAACTATATCGATTTGTATTGAAACTGACTAAAGGTTTGTTTATAAATGTTATCAATTTTAATGATGTTGAAAAAACAGCGTTAATTCGTTCGGCCTTGTTCAATGTTATGCGGGCTGTATCGCTTGTAGGAAGACACGTTTTTATTTAAAGTGTGTTCGCGCACTTGTACCAAAAAGTGGATTACCTCATGGTGTATGTGACCTTGGGTGGTAATAGTGTTGGATTGAATTGTCTGTCTGTTGTTTTGTAGTGATATTACGAGATATTGTAAAGTTATTCTTTCGCACGGCATCTTATATTTTCGAAACCTTTGTAACAATTTTATATGATTCAATTTATTGTTACTTAAAATTTGACTAAATAAATGATATAACCTATCCGTTTATGAGCAGACACTTAAGTAATAATTACTTGTATTTAGAAAATTCTCAACGAGTCAGTAGTGCCAAATAGTAAATCAATTTCCACTGGAAAATCATTAAACACACCGAGTGCCATAAAATGTGCCTATTTACAAGTGTATAAGTACGAGTGATGTAAAACGGCACAACAAGTGATGTGATAAACGATCACACTCGGGTGTGATGGCGTCGCAACACCGGAGCAGGTGTGATACATTGACGTGTGCGATAGTGATGGTACAGTGTTAACGGTTGGTGTATACTGTTATAATGGCGTACATCGGACCGAGGAACAGTGCGCCGATCATAAAGGACAGTATACACACGCCGGCGTATGAGGTGAGTTGTTTTTTTTTTAAGGAAAATGCACTCCATGAATTTGAGTGGATGCAGAGGTATGCAAGGTGATAGAACGCAGTGGAGTAGCGTGGAGGGGAGGGCAGAGGGTCATCGGGTGGTACTTTTTGAGGGGCCCCAAAATTTCCATAATTTTTCATATTTATATATAACTGGATTTTTTTGTGTAGAAAATATCTCGAAACTCAACTAGGAGGCGACAAATTATTTATATTTAGCGATCTTTTTTTTTGGTCTGAATTTAGATTATGTCTTTTCTTTCTAAATGACTCGCATTTGCCCGGTTTTTTTTTTCAGTGCATTTAAAAAGGCTTATAGTTCATCTTTTTAATATTGTGAATATATTTTATATAGAATGTCAAGTTTTACAAACTGCTCAAATACTAGCAGAATAAACTTAGTTCCGTATACACTTGTAAAGTATTATAATCGATGAAATATCTAGATCCAGCTCGCGAACGGGTTAGAGAAAACTACCGGAACATTTCTCAGCGGACACGCGCGCCGGAGTGAAATTAACACGAATAATTTACGCTCCGAATTTTATCACGACATTGCTAAAAATGTAAAATCGAAGTCTTTGTGCGATTGTGAACGCGCCACCGTGATGTATGCTGAATCAGATTGACGTAGCAAACTAGCATACAGTTCACCTGATGGTAAGTGGTTAGTGGTTACTGCCGCCCGTGGACATCTGAACAGAACCGGAATCCTCTGAGTGTGTTGCCCCATGGGGCTCCACCCGGGTGAGCGGCTGGGCCCACCGCATAGTCTGGTCTTTACGACGAAATGCAACCACGTATATCACCTTCCTTCCCGTAGTCGCTTGCCTGGACGGTACGGGGTCAAATTTTTGTCGCCCGCAACCCCGGACGCCCCTTTTAGTCGCCTCTTACGACAATCAGAGGATACCGTAGCCCTATTCTGATCCCGGAACTACAGGAACGATTGGACAGCAGCCTACCTCGTCAAACCTACCTAACCTTATCTTTTTTTTTTTGATGACGGGGAAACCTTCAAAAGGTACACCGAAGCCTTGGGAGAGACTCCGGGTTATATGGAATTTTTGCCATCTAAAACCCCCTCGGTGGCCTTCCTCAGCGTTTGCAGGGGATTCCGGAATCTCCAATGGAACGCTCCGGTGCCCCCTAGCGCGGTGCCCCTTACGGGCTCATCTCTTGGGGGACGTGTAACTATCCCCCTACACCTTACCTAAGATACAGTTTTTGTAACACAGCCCCGGCTGTACCATACACGCGTATCAGGTACAACACAATCAGCGAACACGTACGACCGTTTCTGGTCAATCAGGTTTTTTCCGATCGATCATTATTGCTTTCGTTAGTTTATTGGCGCTTACGCAACGCAATGATTGTGCATAATGTCATAATTACATCGTTAGGTACACATGTTATAGTGTGCTTATTATGGGTATCTGTATATATAAGAAAAATTAAGTTACCGCATGTCTGTACAACTTATCTTACTAATATTCGCGTGTCTGTGCATCTTATCTTACTAATGTTATAAAAGCGAAAGATTGTGAGAACATCTGTGTTTGATACTCTTTCACCAAGTCGTTTGGGCTGTACAGCGTGCCAAAGAAATGAACATACTTACGCTAGAAAACACACCCTCATTCTGACGTAGGTTTAAAAATATAAATTTATCTTTTTCTTTATAGTTTTGAAGAAGCAAAAGAGCATGTAGTCCATCTGATGGAAGTGGCGACTGCTGCCCATAGACATTTCTAATATTCAATGCCCGATGCTACACTTGAGGTCTAAGTTGGAATGCCTCAAATAAGTACATCACTCTTACCACACCCTCCAGACTAGAACACAACGGCACATAACATTGGAGTTATTAGGCAGAAATAAATGTGGAGGTGGTGCTTCCAGATTTAAACGGCTAAAGGGTCTACTTTTAGTATATACTAGCAGTCGTATCCGTGCTTCGTTACGTCACGAAAAAAATGATTTACCCGCAAACTCTTTAAGGTACATGAAAAAGGCCTTCCGGATAAAAAAGTAAATGTTGACCTTATATACCATGAAAGGACTGCATCTTTTTGGCATTCTCTATTTGTTTTAAATTGAAGTATGAACGTCTGAAACCAAAGGGTGTAGTGACGTAACTAAAAGTCGCCATGTTTAAATAACAAAATATATCGAAATCAAAGTAGCCTAAAGATATAGACCAGAGGTTCCCAAACTATTTTTTCTTGAGCTTAGACCCCTTTTAATTATTTTTGTTTAGATGGACCTCCTCCTTGCTTTATATCACGTTTCCATACTTCCCATTTTCATTCACGCCTACGTAGACCCCGACCGAGTCTCCCATGGACCCCAGGGGGTCCACTTGGACCGCTTTGGGAATCACTAATATAAACCGACCAGTTAAATAAGCTACACTCATGCAAAGTTTAATGTAAATCGGACTAATGATTCTCGCGTGATTAAGTAACACACACCATCTCATTTTTATACATAAGTATAGATATATATGTATATGTAAAGATATAGCATAACATTCTAAAGTGGTCAATGATATCGTCCTATATATACTCGCTGAGTTAATGGCGGTGGTCACCGCCCACGAGACGGCATTCCATCGAACAATACCGAGGGAATTCGGAGAATCCACTTGAGGTGAGATGTGTCGATTATTATTCAATGTTACTACTGTGTTTTATGGTGAGATTTGCTAACTGTTACGCGTATATAGTGATCGTGTGTAATTAACTAGGTTTGCGTCGCGGTTTTACCCGCTACTACATGAGAAAAACAAATAATTTTTATGTTATTAGCCTATAGTCTTCCTCAATAAATGGACTGTTTAACACGAAAATATTTTTCAATTCGAATCAGTAGTTTCTGAGATTAGCGCGTTCAAACTAATTCTTTCAACTATTAAAAAACAACATAATAATAATAATAGTATAGAATTATATACTAGATATATTATAGGTATAACGTAGTGTTTATTTATGTATGGTAAATTACTGTATGTAGTCTTATTTATGTATGTGTATGACGAATAAATAACTTTATATGTTTGCGTCCGTTTCTGAAATAAAATAAGTATTTATCCTTTTAAGTATTTATACTGAAAAGGTTTTAAAAGTGGTAGAATTCTTTGTGGTTCGAGTTCGGCGGTACCACGACCACTCCTATTTTGCCTAATGTCTGCAGTGGTATGCATCACTGTGTTGTTGACTGAAGGTTTCACACCCTTATGGGAGATATACAGGCATTCCAACTTAGTCATAAGGGGTAGCAATGCACCTGTAGCATTTTGACGACCCGCGTTGCGGAGCGGTTACCGTATCGGTCTGACACGCAGTAGGTCCCGGATTCGATCCCCGGCCCGACAGAAATGTGAATGATGAGTTTAGATTTCTGTTCTGGGTGTTTGTGTATTCGTCTTTGTGTGTCCATGGTACCCACGACACAGGAGAAAATCCTACTGTGGGGCTATGAGCGTAGTAAGTATTGTACAACACCTTCAGACTAAAAAACAGCGATAAAACACTGCTATTATTAGGCAAAAATAGGTGTGACGGTGGTTCTTCTGAAGTCTAACCTTAAAGAGTTAATCTTTGAAAAGTTAATATGTGGAACTTTTGTAGTTTTATTATCTTACACAAAAGTGTACAATTATGCGCGTACATTTGTCTTCCGTAACAAAACAAGCTCCAATCAGTTGCTATTTATCTGTTTACAGTTCGCCCTATTAGACCAATTCCTATCGATTTTGTATAAATAAAGCCGTTTGTTGTATTGAATTGTTAACAACATGCTTTAGTTCCCTTTTGACTACAAACTGTTACGTATCTCGTCTTTTAAATAACGTCACAGAATATTCTTATGAAAACAAAAGACTCCACAGCTAAAACTGAAATTAGCGGTCAGGTTTATTGTTTTCGTATTGATATATTTAATTAAACGTTTTTATGAGTTGTAGTCAAAATAGTAACAAAAAAGTATTAACTGTAATATATTTTTTGTAATCGTCTATATATAAGCTTTATTTGAAACCCATAGAGTTATGATAATAGAAAAACACCTCTCCTACTCTTACATGTATATAATTAAAAAAAATGATAATTAAAAAATGAATGACTAGAAAAGGTTTTAGCGTCATTTTTTAAGTTAGTCGTCATTAGTTAGCCTATCCACTGTGAATACTAAAATGATTCTAACGATATGTCACAATTCTTTAAGCCTTTTGAGCTGTATCTCGTGCTGAAGAAATGGACATACAAACATATAAGACATACATACAAACATATGATTTTGGACTAATCTTATCGCGGAATTTTTACATTTTAATATGTTACGGGTACTCAAAATATGCGTTTTTTTCGAATTTTGTAAGTCACAAATAATGCAAAGTTCGGTGCGTAAGGATTCAGTTAGTGTTGTGTGTCGTGATATGGAACCTAAAAAAGAAAAACGAAGTAGACTAGTGCTTGTCAACTGTTTCTCCCCGCCACCACAGTTTCGCCGTGACCACGATCCATGTAACTGGATCGAAATATCGGCAAAAATAAAATTAAAAAAACCACATATCGTGAGTACTCGTAACATATTAAAATATACATACAAACGGCCATACATACTCGAAAATCCCCCTCCTTCTGTAGTGGGATTCAAGTTTACGTAGTCAGTCAAAAAGACAAAAGCTAAATCAATATTTCCTACATAAGATAGATATTGTTCTAGTTCGAACAACATGGCTCCTGTATGGACCGAGGCTGTGTTTCGAGTCAAGGGAATAAACGTCTTTATACAAAATCGCTGTGTAAATAGAGCGCGGGCGCATTCCTGATTAATGGCGTTAGATTGGGTACCAACCGGTTCCTGGCCTGTCTTTATGTATACATTGGCTATATTGTGATAAGAAATATTACTTGCGACTGTGTCAGAAGAAAGATGGTGTTTTTCGAGTGTTTTTTTTTATATATATGAAATAGCAAATGAGCAATCAGCCCACCTGATGGTATATGGTTACTGCCGCCCATGTACATATGTAAGCAACTTCATATAGAATAGGGGTTCTATCTGAAGTCGACCACAGATGCGTTGCTACTTGCGAGGACTGAGATGGTCGCCTCATATAAAAGTGAGCCGTACGAGTGTACATATGTTAACATGTATGTCAATTTATTTGGCACGCGCTACAGTCTAAACGGCGTGACGGAGTGTGACATAAATGACATATCATTAGGATTTCAGTTTACGTAGTGAAATAGGGTTAATCGGAAAGGGGGGAATATGGGTCATCAATCAAATAAAAACGAGTAAATAGACTATTCCAAAAAAATATATTAAATATATTTTTATATAGTAGCATGCTATTATAAAAAAAAACGCATTATTAAACGCATATTTAATTTTTAAAGTGGTAGAACGAGTATAGTTCGACCGGGAACGTACCATCGCCACACCTATTTCTAGCGTGTAGTTTTTGCGTTTAGGTCGGTAGTGGTTGCAGGCTCACTTTCATATGATCCAAGTTCTCCTGCGAATGATTGACTTCCGATAGAACCCCTGTTCTGTATGAAGTCAATGGACTTCAAATGGATGCGCGTCAAATGACACTTTTCTATTTCCATATTATAAATATAAATCTATGCCCGTAGAATCAATTGTCAAAGATAAAACACATTAACCAAAACACAACAGTACTTTAAACTGTTGTTGTGGCGCTTACGCCGAATATGAAATACCACCGCCACACTTATGTGGCGGTGATGCGTCTGGAGTCCAACCATAAAGAGTTCTTCAAACCACCTTCTAAACCTACACATATATATATATATACTAGTTTTTCTCGCAGACTATTTACGTTCCAAATTTGGCCGTGATATCTAAATGAAGAAAATATTAGCTCTTAAAGCCCTGTTTACCGTGTATTATCTGTGCCATGTGATTATATGCGAATAGTATACCGATAGACATTAGAAGAAGCTTAAAAGCGTTTATTTTTCTTCTATTAATACAAGTTGCATAAGTCCCATAAACATTAGAAAGCCTTGCACAGCGAAACCCAACACCGTATGAGTCTAAATAGCGAAGTGAGTTTACGGCGCATACTTGCGGTTTGACTTTTACCTAAACCGCGGAAAAGCGAATGCGTCAGTAGCTTTAGCCACTTGTGCGTGATATGCGGTCAGAGCTGGTGGCGACAAAAAATATGGTAGCAATATGTACACTTCGTGATCGTGTAGATCCGCTTCTGCATATCTCAACTGTGGTGTTAGTACGAGCTTATAACGTTACCTTAAAACTATTTACGTTTTAGTAAATTGTATTAGGAAATTGGAGGGAAACGTAAACCGAGAAAATTCTAAGGAAACGTAATATACTTGTGGCAAGTATAGTCCTGGCTCGCGGCGGATTGTATATTCTATTCAATTAAAATAAGCAAAGTCGCGGGAAGGCTGAATGCGGATGGGTGCCCGCTAATAGTAAATGCTCCAGTCTTGCGCGGGAACATTAATGCAACTCTACCTCTTAGACATACAATTAATTAACTATTAAGATAAATTAGTTATCACGTGTTGCAATGGAGACGAAAAGAATCATATCACACTTGATTAATAAATTACGAGAGGATAGCTTGTAATAAACGTCATATTTCAATGTTAAGCGAAGAGACCCATGGTGAAAAAAATTAAAAAAATCTCAAGCTCAAAACAGAAACAGACGAAGACGTATATCAAATAGCTCTTCATAGAAATGCACTGATAATTTCTAGAACAACGAAAAATCTTTTCCAATAGGTCAGTGTATCGGCCAAAGAGGTCAAAGGTTGGTGCCCTTTCCACCGCTAACAGGTGATAATTGGGCCCTAACTTGCACCACTCATGCCTCTAATTCGTATGCTGTTTGAATAAACAGTTAGTTGCAATCATGGGATGTCGCGGCTTTTGTTGAATACAATATTAACCCTTTGATTATCCAATACCTTCATACGGTGACAAGATGTGTTTGACTTTTTTTAGCTTATGTCTGTAGCTTCTTTTGTGTGATGAAACACATCTGACTCTGACTGAAATTGTAAAAAAATATTGTATTACAAATATTATAAATGCCAGAGTGGTTAATTTTTGTTGAATTTTAACGCACACATAGTTTATGACACGTGGAATATTCATTACCGTGGTAAAGATGGTAGAACCAATGTACTCGTAGTTCGACCGGGAAAGTACCAACGCCACACCTATTTCTAGCATGAAGCAGTTCTTGCGTTCTCACTTTTATATGATGCGACCATCTCAGTCCTCGGGATTAGCAACGCATCTACGATAGCGTGCCGCCATAATAGTTCAGTATTTAGTATGTTTATAAAATCGAAAACATATTCAATTTATTTATTTTATAATTTGAGTTATTATTACAGACCCTAATTTACTAAAGGATGATCTACTGTCTGTGAGATGTGATTATATTAAAGATTAGGTATCTCCCTAATATAGTCTGAGAGAAATATGCTTTCTATATATCATTAATTTGTATTTTATAAAATGAAAATAAAATAATAAAAATGAAAGTTATCTGTGTATATGTAAGTTTGGATGACTAAGAAATAATAATACCTAATACAAATTTATAGAAGTTTCGTTTGTCTGTTTATCTATGAGTTTGTAATCGCTTCAAACTAAAACTAGATACTGAATTTGATTTAACGTAATTTGAAGTACATTAATAGTCCGTAACATTCAGGTTTTTGTTTCATGAAATTCTATCTATTCTATCAAAAGTTATAAAAATTTAGACTTACGTTTTTAAATGCGGACAAAACCGCGGAGTATAGCTAGTATCCAACATAATCATATGAAAGTAACAACAGTCCTTAAATTAGGATGGTACTTTAGATATTTTAACATCAAGTGTGGATTTAAGGAGTTCAATGAATGCCTTATGAAGATATGGTACTTAGCTGTCAATCCTTACGAGTGCGTACTTGATATTAATTAGAACAACATAGTATTAACGTGTCCATGAACGATGTAAGGACAACTTTCTCTTTAATTATATCTATTTAAAAGTCCAACTCATTAGTACCGGTAAATTTGATGTATGTTTCTACTATGACATGACTCATTTGGATATTATAAATCTAAATGTATTCAAGTTCGATTTTTGATGCTTCATCGGTTAAACTTTATGAGTTTCGTTAAAGGTTACGTGTGCATTTTCGATAAATTTCTTTTCGATCAAATCAGTGTGGGAGTTAGTTCTTAATCCGTGGATTTAATACGAAAATTAATAAGTTGTATTGCTACTAATTTCATAATACTTTGAAGATTTAGGGTATAAGCTATTAATGTATTGTAAAATACGTTAGCTTAATCGCTGTTTGTATTGAAAAAGAAAAACATTAATCTTAGGTTTTATAAAAAAGATATTTCGAAATGCATTTATGTTCTATAAATTAATAATTACACCTATAAATGCTTTTTGTTTAGCATGTAGACTTAGAAAAAATCAGGACTTCATAAAGCCCAGTTAAAGTTAGATTAAATGCGATTTTTAATAAAAGAATATTTGCTACACCCTTCTATAAAATATCGTATAATTCATACGCTGAGTCAAACAAAACATTTCAAATACTCTAAAACGAAACAGACGGAAAATATCCCACTATTTTAAAACTATTTAACTAAATGCTGTATAAATCTGGTTTATGTTACTATTTGGAAGCAAAACTAAGACCACCAAGCGCGATGGTGAAAGGACCGCTATCAGGGATCGTCGCGATTCGGGAATTCTGTGCTCCAAATGAACCGAGTTGATGGAATGTGGGGTAAATGGATTTGAATCGAGATCGGTTAACTTCCGCTTTCAATGTGAAACTATTAGTTACGACTGACGAGTTTTTGTCTTTGTTTTGTTGATTACCTGCTTAAATAAAAATGTTATTGATAAATTGAAAATAGAATATAGTTAACGCTTTCTACACTCATAGCCCCACACTAGGATTTTCTCCTGTGTCTTGGGTGGAATGGACACACACAAAGACGAAACCACAAACATCTAGACCCAAAATAGAAATCTACATTCATCATTAAGATGTCTGTCTGGCCGGGGATCGAACCCGGATTCCACTGAGTATTAGACCGGTATCAGCTCGGACTGAGTATTTTTTTTAGACTGAGCGTTTGTGTATTCGTCTTCGTATGTCCATGACACTCACGACACAAAATAAATCCTACTTTGGGGCTATGATTATAGAAAGCGATTATGTTTAAAAAAAACATATGTAAATACTATAATTCTTTTAAATTAAACAACATTTAAATATTCGAGCATAATCATCGTGTAAAAATATCTTCGAAATACAATATCACTTATTTTAAATTACAGTCATCTCAAACAATGATTGTAATCGGAGTATTCCACTTTGATCATCCAGGAGATATCACCTGTCCCTGAAGTTCCCGGATCAGAATAGGGCTACGGTATCCTCCGTCTGTCGTAAGAGGCGACTAAAAGGGGGCTTCTGGGGTTGTGGGTGGCAAGAGTGGGAGCTCGAACCGATCCGCCAGGTGACCCCGGGAAGGACGGTGGTATGTGTGGTCGCATACTGTCGTAAGGACCAGACGATGCGGTGGGCTCAGCCTCTCACCTGGGTTGAGCCCGATGGGGCAATGCGTTCAGAGGCCTCCGGTTGTGTTCCTTTGGAGATCCCGGAGTTCTCTTCGCAGCGCCGAGGACGGCGAGGAGGGTGGTTTTAGTGCGGTAAAAATCCCACATAACCCTTACGTCGCTCCCACGCCCTCGGGTACCTTTTGAAGGTTTCCTCCTTGAGAGCAAAAAAAAAGTGATATCACCTAGGTGATCAAAGAAGACTCATTGGTGTCCTGAGACAATCACCTGGGTGATCAAAGTGAAATACTCCTTGTAATCGAATTCGAACACGAGTACGTACTCCAGAATAGCACCACAGGGTTAACATCTTCTGGGTGTCCGATATCATAATCATTCATGATTGTCACCGACGTTTATGTTCCGGATCAATTGAATGACGAATGACATTTTTACGCATCGATCCTCAATAATTCGCACGACAACTGGCTCATTGTTATACGAAATACTTGTGCGTTCGGTTGCTGTCTAAATTTGTATCAATTAGCTTTCTATTGAAAATAATTTGTGAACTTCACTACATCTACGTTCTGGTTTTGTCGTTTTGTTACTTCTTTTGCAATTAATTATCCCTCAATATAATCTATGATTTCTTTGTCAAATAAGTCCATCGTTCGGAAATCATATTGTAATTGACAGAAAATAAAATAAATTAATTAATTGCAAATTCACCGATACATTGTTAATTTTGGATTTTATTGTATTAATAAATCATGTCAAAATACATTTATCAAATTACTTTAGTACAAATTTTTTGAAGTTCAATTTATATAACATTGATAAACGTTTAGCTTGTTAAGTAAAATGGCGCCAGAAACCATTACACGATATTTAAAAGTCGTATTATTTTATATCGTTCATTTTTCCCCTCTTAGCTATCAGTACGATGAAGTCTCGTTCGTTATCTATAATGAAACGAAAGAAAAGGAAATATATTTCTCACACTTCATTTATTCTAAATAGATTTATCACCCTCTCTCCTTAATAAATGTTCTTCCATAAATCGTATTGAATTACCAACAACATAACTGTAAAGGAACATGTTGCAATATTTTAGAATTCAAATATTGCATACATATATTTCAAACAACAAATCGCTCTCCTAAGCTTTTTGTTGGTTGAAAGTTATAAATATGTACCTATGTAAATAGTTTTTAAGATATGGCTTCCATATATACGTACTTAAGTATTTAAAGGGCCTTATTTACGATCCTTCATTTGTTTATATTTAATGCAGTGAAAAATAGCAATTATCACTTTCTAAATGATATTCCAACTCATTATCATATTTAAAGTGTAGACCGCAATAAACATCATAGGCGCTTTTACAGACTCAGATTAAGATTGGAATCATAAGCTTATTTATTTCCTAATATTATTCTAGGCGCTTCGGTGCGTGTTTTGATTGCCACCGCTCCCAGGTCCCGGGTCCCAGGATGCTAACACTCTATTAGTTGCTGATCGAGTAGCAATAATCTCGAATCTATCCAGCTTATATCTAGATTATAGGTACTAGAATATTAAAAAAATATATCTTCTGTGGATTTAGTTTTTGTTTAATATAATCGTATTTAACCGTTTTTATTGTCTAGTTAATCACAGATGAGTTGCTGCTGTCGAGGACTAAGATGGTCACCTCATATAAAAGTGACATATTAATTTATAGCGATGATTTTAGTACACAAAATGACAAACATGTTTCCCTACACATATAAAAATATCTAGAAGTTGGTACTTCTACTACTTCAACTAGGCAAATAACTGTTAAACTCAGCAATAAATAACATTCATAGGACTATAAAATTCATTATTCCTACGAGGAAATAAATGGCAGGAATTTTGTTTGCGCTCATCATCAATAATAGCATAAGGGGGCGATTAATTTGTCAAGCGATATTTTCTCGACAGGATTCATTGAGTGGTATTAAAGTGTAATTCCGATTTCCTCTCAAGCAGACGACCAGTCCAGTCGGTTAAAGCACCTTGGCTACGCGGACGCATGGACGGGAGTGCCCTTTGATGTTCGGAACATTGAATAAGCAATGTGCTTGTTGGATATCTTGCTATGTTAACGCACCTAGGAAGTTCTGATAACTGCGTGTTGTGGACACATTGAGGGTAAGATTATTTTGCTTTACTTCTAAGTTAGTTCTTATTGTATAGTGATATGAATTCTGTTACATTAAGCTCCATGAATAGTTTATTTCATAGCAGTAGACAACATTTGTAATGTTCAAAATAAATCAAAATCATTGTGTACTCTTGTTATTATTTTTTATGTAACTTTCAATAACATTAAATAAACATTATTGGGATTAAATAGATTTCTTCTCAGAATAAAAATTGTTTACGTTATAATCCACATAGGTAATTTATATTTATAAACGAGATACAATAATAGTAATAGGTTAATACTATATAAGATAAGCAATAGGTGTATCTAACGCGAAGATTTACGAGGCCCAGACCCACGAAGAATAGGCGAGAAAAAGAAATCGTTTAACAGGAGTTTGTTTTTTGTCGACAAATATTGGAGTATATTTATTTCGAGTTCGTCCTCTTTAACATAGAAGGGAAAAAATTCAGACTCCGAAGTAAAACAGGCAAAATAGGCAAAAGGCGAAGTTTCAACCCTTTCCCCATACCATATGCGGGAAAAGAAAAATTCGTTATGCAGTATACCTGGTATACAAATTTTGGAGTCTATTTATTCCTAATTTCTCTCCCTTAGTATACAGTGAGAAACAATCAGAGATTAGCTTACCTTTTTTCCGCCTACCGCCGCTGTTAAATTTCTCTACTAACAATGTCGTACGAGTAGTTGCGTCTATAGGTTTAAGTATTACGTGTTTTGGTTAATATTGCAAAAGTGTACGATATATTCTTTATTTTATCATCATTAATCCACTATTAACCTAATGATGGACATTAGGACGTGTTATTATTATTTAAACGGTGTTCTAATAAATATATTTCATGATTTTAAAATACAGTTTATTTAAATTTAGTTTCACTGAGTTCCGAAATTTCACCTGCAATATGTTTTGTAAGGCGTGATATTAAAGTTTTATGGACCATACTTGAAGCTGTATCTAATAATGAGCGTAACTGTTATCTTTACTCGAACTGAATTTTTTATGGCATGCAACATGAAAGAGTTGGTTCGGTTTTGTGTGACCCAATTTAATTTAGCTAGTAGTAAGACCACACATTGTGATAAGCCAGGATAGTAAAATATTGTTTTTTTGAATTCATATTATATTATATGAAAGCCAAGGAGCATTTCCTATTAATCCTCGCAGAGTATAAACCACTATAACTAATACGTTTAAGAATGTTTTCATATTCCACCCAAGTCCCGGTTAAGAAATAGTATATATGTAAGGTAAAACATTTTTATGATTATCTTCTCTATTACTTAATATTTTTTTTGATTAAAATATTACATAAATTGATATGCTTAAGCATCTATATTTTTATCCTCATTTATCTTCATAAAAAATATACAAGTACACGAATAAATAAATTTAAAGTTCCTTGAAAAAATCGCAGAATAAATTACAATAACATATCATTCAATAAGCGTGGATCAAAATAATATGTAAAAAAACATAAACCTTAGCGACATAACAATAAGAGTCCTAATATCCCGCGTAAACAATAAATTATGGTCACTTTACACTCTCATTTTATTTACCTTAGCAATGCAGACGCAATGATAAAGTATGAAGCGCCCTAATTTGTTTCATCAACAGCTGTAACCGAATAAAAGTCGAGTCAATCGAAACTTTACGATGAGTCGATAGAAAAGCTTTGAAAAGCGAAAAGTATTTACGATTTTGTAGTATTTTGAAGAGAATTAACTGCGAAATACATGTGAAAAGGGGGCGCCTCTAGATTGTTTTGGACAACGAAATAAATGCCTAAGTTTTTATAGTACTTGTATAAAGCTTTGGGAAATTCAGTGGAAGTTTAAAAATCATAATAGAGTATTCCAATTATAGAAAAACACAATTGTATGGTTTTCCACTTATAATAGATATATTTGTACAGTGATAAAAATTGTTAAAATACAAGTAACGAAATTTGTAGACTTTATTAAGTTCTGCGTATGTTATATGGATATTGGTTTTCATAGACCGATTGATTGATTGATTATTTTATTGATTGATTGAAAAAATGTTAATATATTTATCTGCAAAAAAGTTACAAGTTCACCTATTTATCTAAGATGATTTTATGAATTTTAAAGTCTGTGTTCTAATCTAATTTTAAAGTTCTTATAATCTATTAAAAATAACCATTTTTAATAGATTATAAGAAATATCTCAAAAATTTATACTTCGTTATTACTTATACTCCACGTAACTACAGACAATATTTATTTCTAAAAAGGAAATATATATTTATAAACCAGCAGCAGTGTGAAAACAGATCAATTATAACGCTACTCATAAAATGTCACGAACAGTATGTGGATTCATAAATCAATTCAATAATTCGAACAATTAGAAATGACAACATACAAGCCGTAGAGACGTGTTAATTTACTAGCAAAATCTATTTAATTAATTGCCCCTAAATAGTACGTGTAACATTTTTCGAATCAGGAGTCATCAATTGAACTTCTTTAATTACCGGCGTATTTAAAACGCCAGCTAACTAAGTACAAAAGTGACATACGTAGAATTAGAGTAAAAGTGTAGCAATCACATGTTTCGTTACCATAATTAAAATATACATGTTAGTGCATTGCCAGAATGAATTTGGCAAAGCTCTACCCTGCTTTTCGATATGTGCGTAGCTAATGTTGTTCGTGTCCCTGTAGTACCGGGACCAGAATAGGGCTACGGTTTCTCCTGCCTGTCGTAAGGGGCGACTAAAAGGAGGCTTTCGGGGTTGCGGGCGGCAACAGTGGGAGCTCGAACCGTCCAATCAAGTGACCCCGGGAAGGACGGCGGTATGCGTGGTCGCGTGCCATCGGTAATACCTGAAAGAATGGTGAGCGCTCATGCTCACCGAGAAAGAGCCCAAAAGGAGCATTGCGCTTGAATAACTCCCGCTACGTTCCGTTGCAGATCCCGGAGTCCTCCACACGGCGCTGAGAGCGGCAACCGGGGGTTTTAGCGCGGTAAAAATCCCACATAACCCGACGTCGCTCCCACAGCGTCGGATACCTTTTAGAGGTTTCTCCCTCGAAAACAAAAAAAAGGTACCAATGTCGATTTCTGTTTTTGTTATTTTTAAAGTTTGCTACTCTTTTGTTGCAATGTTTACGGAACATCTGATGCGTGCTAGTAGAGTAATTTTATAACCACGCCAATATACAAAAAAAAAAAAAATACTATACGGTATGCTAATACAGTATCATTTTATAACCGTGCTAATAAGTTCCCTAAAGATGGAAACCTTGTTTTCCTAGACCATATAATGTTTAAGACCAAATTCAGGTCATTTTAAAACAGTGTATAATATAGATTATATCCCGAGTGAAGTGTTGAAGCGTCAGCTGGTGGACGATTCTCGAGGTGTTGCTTCACGAATTCGAGAACAATGACCGTCCAACAGTCGTGTTTCGTAACAGTTGGGTCTGTGACAAACTATCTCTGGAACGAATTTAGATTGAAGTGACGTTATAATATCGTGTACTTAAACTTTACTGTGTTATTTCTCTTACGAGGGTTTAGGTGCAACGTTCAGTCTGTTTTACGGTTAAAGAAAACATCGTAAGGTACACACCTGAAAGTTTCTAAAATAAAAGTTTTCAAAGATATGTGAAGTAAACTAATTCGCACTTTGCCAGCGCGGTGAACTTTCGCCTAAAATTCTCTCATTCTGAGAGAAGACCTGTACCCAGCAATGGGACGACAATAGGTTGTCGAAGAATTCACTCATCTTAAATCATTACAATACATATATTTTTAGATTGGTCTACTAGTTTTCATTTGAAACCCATATTGTCTTAATAGTAAAAAAAATCCCCCCCCCCTTTTTTCTTCTATTGTCAGGCGCCAAGAATTTTTAAAGAAATGTTAGCCTATGTCATTCTGCAAACTGAGACGATTCTTATGATATGTCATACGTCACAATCCGTCAAGCCCTTGGGGCTGTCGCGCCAAAGAAATGGACATACATACAAACATACATACATACGCTCGAGAAACATTAGCCTCCTTCTGACGCAGTCGGGTAATAAACAGTTAATAAGTATTCAAATATTCAAAACGAATGACAAATCCGCACAAATATTTCGACAACACGAACGTATTTACGCCCTGCGGCCTTTAATAAAAGATGTCACCGTATGAAAATCGATCCGTGGCCAATTCCGGCATATATTTTCATGAATATTCAATAGATCTAAAACAACACATGTCCGGGAACTGAATCTCGGAATGGTTATCGGAGCGGCATCTTACCAGCTGTTTCTGGATTTCAGCATTTGCATATTCTGTTTTAGCCATGGTTGCAGATTAAATGGAAAATTCTAGATTTTTTATTTCAGGTTTTTTGCACTATGTCGAACAATATCGCTGAATGCTGAATAACTGAAGAACTGAATGTTAAAAAAAATAGAAGGTATATTTATGGTACGGACACCGACAGTCCAGGATTGGAATCTCATTGCTTAATCTTAAGTAGATTCCATGTATATGAAAAGAAGAAATATCAACTTTTAAATAATAATGGCAAAACCCCAACTACTGAAAGTAGAACTATGTGAGGAGAATAAATTCGTTTTATGACGTTTTCACCACGAAAGTTTATAATTTTTACACACTTTAACAGGTGGACCTTAGAAACAGTGAAGTTCGACTGGGGATGTACCACCACCACACCTATTTGTTTATAGCGTTATTATTATATTATTGGAAGGGTGTGGTTGCCGGCTTATACTTGTTTATAGGCTCAGTCCTCGGGAGTAGCAATGCATCTGTGATCGACTTCAGACTGGTTCCCTGTTCCATATAAAGTTGCCTAATGTCCGTGCGTGCGTGTTTGCTTCTTGAATTTGATAAAATAGGAGTTTTTTTTTGTAATTCCATTATATTAATGATTAGATGTGATAGTAAATTGTTATATTTAAATTTTATCTTTGTACCCTTATATGAGTCAAGTACAAATAACAATATTTAAAAAAATAGGTACATTTATAAGACTTAGTTTCTATAGTAAGTAAAAGTTCTTTCGTAATAAATACTAAAAGCAAAAGTGTAATTTTATGAGGTTATGCAGCTATGCATCTTAACCTTTAAATATGTACGCAATATAAATACAAGTTAGCTTTAATTAAATTAACAGGATCCCTACGAGAAGTGTTTAAACTAAATTGTTTAAACTGAAGGCTTTTAAAAGCCGTGATTCAGAATCATGGGTCATCCTTGTTGATTGTGTTTTGGGTCATTTAGCATCCAAACGATACGTACCTATAGACAATGGATCGTTTAAAATAAGCCCGTTCGAAAATCCCTTTTCAGGCTAATTTCGGAAATGACTTTTTACACCATTACACCCGACTCTTTGCCGGCTGAGGACAATGATTATGAAACAGAAAATCCCTTAATTAAAAGTTTAATCCCGAAGGAAGTATTCTGTCCAGTACTATATACCGATCACTTCATTTTAGTCGCTTGACATTTACGATATTTCACCTACTAAAATATTATTCATGTTAGTACCTATGTATCTTAGATTTTTAGTGAGTAACGACGATCAGTATACAGTTTTATTGAAATATTCTATATATCTAAATATCTAAATGGCCACAAGTTTTTTTAATAATTTTGATAAATAGCGATGCGAAGCAATACAAAAAATGAAGAAGAATAATTAACATCTAATTAAATTATTATCCACTACTGAGTGGATAGTTACTGATGTTAAACATATAAAATGTAATGTAAAACATATAACATTCACTCGTTAATTAAATTTGTTAAGGAACTAAAAGAAAGAAACAAAAAGTAAGACAGAAGCGAGTTTATTTCCTTTATACTTCACCAAAATTTGTTTCCAACCATTCAGAACGAAATTTACTTTTGGAAGTCAGCAAAATGTTATTCTCCACAGTTGCAGCCCGCTAGTTTGTCCATTCTTAGTTTACACAGAACAGTTTCAGAGCGCTCAAACTGAAGTAACTCGGTTATAGGATGCGATGGCTCGTCAAAGTTCAGATGTTAATTTTAATAGAATTTCGTGGAAAATTTAAGGCTTTTGTACCTTGTTGGAGATGTAAGGTTTGTATTTTATGTGCGTGTGGGTGTTTTATTTTATTAGTTTTAATGAGATCAAACTTGATCCTGGCTAAAGTGGAGCTTAGGATAAGATGGGTATAAAATCTTCCTTATATTTTAATAAATTTTTTCTTCATTATTTCAGAGAGTTTTGTTCATTACATAGTAATAAAAATCGCTAGTATTACAATTTTTACCATTACTATCAGAAGGTACATTTATTTTAATAGGATTGTAGTAGCAAACGAGCATGCAGTCCAGCTAATGGTAAGTGGCCACTGCCGCCAATGGACATCAGTAAGCAACTTTAAACAGAACCGGGGTCCTATATAAAGTTTATCACAGATGTATAACACCCGAGGACTAAAATGGTTGCCTTGTATGGTGAGCAGCCTCACCAACGCAAGAACTGCTTCACGCTAGAAATAACTATAGCAGTGGTACCGTTAACTAGACTCGTTCTACCACCCATAGACTATTGACGACCCGCATGGCGGAGCGGTCACCATGCCGGTCTGACAGTGGGTTCAGTGTTCGATTCCCGGTCGGACAGACATCTGAATGTTGAATTTGGATTTTCTGGGTCTGGGTGTTTGTGTATTCGTCTTTGTATGTACATGGTACCGGCACAGGAGAAAGTCCTAGTGTGGGCTATGAGTGTAGAACGCGTGTTTTTTATATCACACCTATTTGTAGCGCAATGCAGTTGCTTTGTGTGGCCGGCTCATTTTCATGAGACGGCTATCTTAATCCTAGGAAGATGCAACTTGTAATTGGTTTCTAAATAGAACACCTGTTCTATATGAAGTTGCTTAATATCCTAGGGCGGCAATAACCACGTATCAGAGACAGCAGATACACAACATTCGCATAATTCTTATAATTGATTTTAATAATAATCGTAATTTCTTTATGTAAACACCATAACTCTGTTTGACAACCTGCAAAAAATAGCCGTGACAGGACGCTTGGCAGATGTAAAACATCGTGTTCGTACAAGTAATATGCATAAAAGAAAAAATTGCGACAGGAATTAATATATAGCATAATGAAAATAACTTTCTCTACGAACAGTACCCTTTATAAAGACAAACAAATACCGCAGCCTTAGTTTTTTTCGATACATAATAGTTCCGACAATGTGTAACAGATGGCGTTAAAATAATAATATACTCATTGCAAGCCTTGCCACGCCTATAAATAGGCTTACCTATGCCTATAGATGTTTCACATCACATTTTTCTTTTATAAATATGAAGTAGCAAACGAGCAAGCAGCCCATCTGATGGTAAGTGGTTACTGCCGTCCATGGACATTT
>DWNE01001903.1:0-20358 GCA_018249875.1 Cecropterus toxeus | reverse complement strand
TCTCCTGTGTCGTGGGTGCCATGGACACATAAACACGAATACACAAACACCCAGACCCAGAACAGAAATCTAAACTCCTCATTCACATTTCCGTCTGGCCGGGGATCGAACCCTGACCAACTGCGTGTCAGACCGGTATGCCGTATGACCGCTCCGCTACTCGGCTCGTCATACTTACGTCCTCCATGAATATTTGATCGATTCGAAAGTTGTCGATTATTTTGCTGTCGTGAATTTAACATTGCGTTATTGGAATTTGAATTAGATTAATTATTAGAGATTACCACGTGAAAAAACCGTCACACTTGAAATAATAGTAAAAAGATCTGGAAAACGTGGGAAGATTATCAATTTGATATACTGTCCACCGTGGTGGCCAGTGACCAAATTTCTCCAATTCTGAATTAAAGCTCATGTCAGTGCTTTCAGAGCAGTCATTGCTTCCAGATGCACTGTAATTACAATAAATCTACTGTATTTTCAACTGTTATATATTACATAACTGTACACTGTAGTGGTTCATTACAGTATACAGTAAAATTTTATTGGGAACTGAGCTTTTTTGGTCGTTAAATTGCACAAACACGTGATGATAAAATTACAATAGAAAATGCTGATAAAATTACTGTAGAAAATACTGTAATCATCACGATTTGGAAGTACTATGTCTAGTCGTGAGACAGTAATACTTGGTACACGGATCCATTGGAAGATGGCGCAACTGTTGCAGTAAAACATCCAGATCCTGGACATAAATTATCTTAATTTATTTAATAATAATAGCGAAGGGGCACTCACTTTTACTTATCCTTGCTGAGCGTGACATGCTAAAGCGATAATCATATGACAAATATGGACAATAATTTAATTTTCAATATGCTACGCTCATGGGGGTTAAATAGGTGTTGAATGTTTGTATTACTTTATATTATAGTTTGTGCGTACAAAGTCGCGAGGAACAGCTTGTTACAGCATCTTAGCTTATGCGTCTATACAGACATTATTAATAACAAATGTTTGAAAATAATTTTTTGACAAATTTCTCGGATAAAATTAGACATCTAGCGCTTTTATGCTACTCAAGTAACTAATTGAACGTCCGAGCTACAGCGGTTTAAGTCAGTTACTTAAGCCGCTGCATCCTCGGGTAAAGTGCTTCAGTAGGTATGCTTATTACGTTTCCTCAAAATGATCATTGTTTATATTTTCGCTCGTACGTTACAATGTTCATTGTACGTTTAGGTTTTCAATGATACATCTGTTACACCCGAATTAAGTGAACAGAGGATCTTTATAGAGTACAGTAAGACCTTATGGAGTACAGTAAACATAAGAAATGGAAAAATAAAATAAATTAGAATGAAAATATATATATCTGTTTTCAGTTAAAGAGCATATTTAGTAAAAATAAATTAACAGGTAAAATATAGAAAGTAATGTTAAAAGGATGAATTAATAATATTACTGGAATATAAGAACCTTTTATACATTTTGTCGATGTAAATATTGCAACTTTGATAAAACTCTCCATCTTTCTGTGAAAACCCTGTAAAACTCCATCAGCCTTAAAACAGAACAAAAAGATTATTTTGTTTTTAGGAAGCCCAATAAAATACACTATTTCACAAATTCAACTTTTTAAGTGGGTTGCAAAGAAATGTATTCATGAAATGGAATATAAATAACTAGTAAAAATGCAATTAAATGCGAGTTTCTAAAATCTGAAGACATATGTTAACTTAGAAACATTTCTGAATTTTTTCTTATCATTATTTTATCGCTCGCATCCTATTGCTTATTGTTATAGTCCTAATATTGCGTGCTGCTACGAAATTCGTAGCCGAAGTGAAGTTGGTGGCGTAGCGCGAGTGCTACGAATTTGATATGATGGCCCCACTGTCCCTAAAGTGCATTTTTGGATTATACATTATTATCATTATCATTCCAACTCTGTCCCACAAAAGGGCACAGATCGCCTCTTAGTATAAAAAGTGTTTAGGTCATAGACCACCATGATGTCCAAGTGCAGTTGGTACACATATTTCAGTTGTTTTGTTAGTATGCGTTAATATGTTTAAATACACATTGTAGAACTTTAAGTCATGTAATATTTACCTCGAGTGGGAACCTTCAAAAGGTACCTGAGGCCGTAGTAGCGACCCCAGGTTATGTGGTATTACTACCGCACTAAAACCCCCGCCGGTGGCAGTCCTCGGCGCTGCGAAGAGGACTCCGGGATCTCCAAAGGAACGCAAACGGAATCTTCTGAGCGCATTGACCCGTCGGGCTCCACCCAAGTGAGCGGCTGGGCCCACCGCACCGTCTGGTCTTTACGGCGGTATACGACCACACATACTGCCGTCCATCCCGGGGTCGCCTGGCTGGACGGTTCGAGCGCCTATTCTGTCGCCTACGATCCTGGAAGCCCCATTTTAGTCGTCTTTTACGACATCCAGGGGATACCGTACCCCTATCCTAATCCCAGAACTACAGGGACGAAGACATGTAGTATCATAGTCAATAATTTCCTTTACGGCAATACAAGTGGTTGCAACTCTTTTTATGTCTGAATTTTGGCCACAGGTCTCTTTTTCTTGGTCACGTGACTTGGGTAACCAAGCTTATTCCACAAAATCCCCTAGTGTTAATTGGCGATGAAGGGCACAGATTCTTAGCCAATTTGTGTCAGATATATTATTTATTACTCACTGTTACGACCTCAAACAAGGCTTAATAATTGATGATAATAACGTGCCCGCCGGAAAATACAATATCACATTCAATAACATCCGGAATTTATTGTTAACGGTCATCCATGCAACTACCTATTGCGCCCATGTTGCTTAATTTTGTACATCAGTTATTATCTAAAAAACGAAAGCTATACATGCCTATATTGTTATTTTGCTCATAATGTTTGCTACACGTCCGTACTTTCTTAAGCACTATAACTATTATATATTATTAAGGGTTAATATATTCTACTTAAAATATAAGTGGATTTCAGCTCTAAAATAAATTGATGAACATTATAAACGTGAGTGCTCTTTCATAAGTCTATTATTTCTGAGCTGCAAGAAATTGTAACAATATATGGCGTTGTGCATTCTATCAATCTTTTGTCATATAAAATTCCTTGTATCAAATCTATCTCCATCCATAAATTCCTGCTTAAAATCGGGTACCTTCGGATAACCACCCATTGCGCGGCTTTCAGGCGACCGACACTAGAACTGATAATTGACTCGTCCGACTAGTTTGCGTCCGGCCACCCTTTCCATAAATATTTCCCGATCAAATTATTATGCGTTCTAAAAAATACTCGGAGTTCGATTCTGAGAAACCTCGGACGAGGGCGGTTATATTCAAAGTTGGTGAGCGAGATAGCACGTCCATCGCTTTGGGAGCAAGCGAGATGAGTGTTCAATGGAATGAGGCTCAGAACAGTCGAAGGGGCGAACTGTGAGAATTACAAGGAATGGATTTATTTATTGATATATGCTGTTCCGTTAAAGAGCGAACAGTGAAAATAAATATTGCCCTTAAGTGATAAGAACTGCGAAAGTTACTTTTAGGAATGCAAATACCGTTTAAGTACACTGCTACGTATGCTAGATAAAATTTGTAAATTAGAAAAGGTTATTCCATGTCAAATCAAATTATTTACGAAGCAAGTATGTTTCTTCTTTTTGTATATTGTATTAGTGCCTTTCATCCAATCAACACCAAATTTTCATTTAATTATTTATCAAATACATATGTTTTATTATTATAATTGAATGGATTGCATCTATCAGCTCTTTAAGGTCCATTGGTGGAAATAGGCCTTCAATAACGAGGGGTTATCCAATAGTTACCGCGCCTGGTATGTCTCTGGCCACAATAGATATTCATGATAGATTCTGACACAGAAAGACGCTGTAGCCAATCTGGATTTTGTCCCTTAGCGACTGAGGGTCAACCCCTACAACATCAACCTGCAAAGTTGTGCTTTTTAAGACTGACACTACATGACGGCCCAATTTATAATCTTAATTCAAATAAAAACCTTTCTAAAATACTATGCCATATTTATATCCGTATTCCTCTTTTCATTTAGTATCTAAGTAAACAACGAGAATAGGCATTATATCTCTAATAGGTCAGTATTTTTGTGATAGTATTGGTTATAATATGATTAGGCACAATATAACTAATAATTGGTTCACGTCATTGCCCCTGTAATCGTTTTATAGTAAGAATTCTAAGTATACTATTTGCGCGAACCAAGTTTTGTAATCATGGTGTTAATTGGACAATTTTTATGTGAAAACTTCTTTGGGCACATTAAATACTTTTTGGGTGAACAAAAATCTTGAAACTCGTCACCGAGCTATATATTTAGTACATATAGCTCTGAATACATATGATGTACCTCTGTGCGTTATTTTTTAAGTTTTCACTTCTATGCTTTTCCTCATGTATATTTTTCTGAACAAATCATATTATCTACATTTTATGACCAAAATCTAACTCACAATATACTTCTCTGTTACTGTACTGTGCACATGTTACTATTTAAATCCTATCAGCTGTTTGTAAGAAATACTAGTACACAAACAGGCAAAATGAAAAAAAAACAATTTAGCCATTAGGTATGATTTAAACTAGCGTAACTCTTAGAACACGTAATGGTTTTGAAAACAGACGTTTTAAGAATTGATGTGGCAGACATGTCAACGAGTATAATCCTGCCATTACTTCAAGGCATATCTTACGTATGTTAAAGTCCAATAATGAATATGAAGTTATCTTAATATGTCCAGTTATGGAAGCTATCGACAGGAACACCTGAGATAGGCGTGTGGAATGTTAATAGTATGTGTTAGTCTTAATTATTTTTTGTTAGCTGGCAATGTGGTCGAGCCAACTAGGGAACGAATTTTACACCTACAAAACAATGCCTATAATTAGCATTATTTTTTGTCACAACTATTTTGCTTTCGATTTTCTGTTTACGTTATTTATTTTAATATTTAATAACTTTTTCTATTAATTAACACAATAAGTATTACGTTAGTAATAATACAGACACACAATAGCAAATCATACGTTGAGGAGGAGATCTCGTCCAAAAGTTTCAGTGCCTTAAGTCGAATGTATTCAAATAATGTGTATTTTCAGTGATGGCCTATGGCGCAGAAAAGTATTATTTCACTGTAGGTCTCATTCGACAGCTCAGAGTCGTTCAGCGTTCTATAAAGAGGGCTATGCCCGGAATTTCGCTACGAGACATGATTGGCAACAATGAATCCCAAAATAACAACGTGATAAGATAATGAGCCGAAAGTTTCAAGGACCGATAACCGATGAAAAAGAAAGGTCGATGAGTGGTGCCCATGTTCAACCAAAAGGAGCGTAAGTTCCCGTTCAGGCTGCCCTAAAGAAGACTCCGGGAAACCATTGGACTCAGACACAGGACAGGTTGGAGTGGCAGCATTTAGGGTAGCCATATCCAGCAGTTGACCTCAACACATTTAAATACAATTAAGGCTCAAAGTAACTCTTGGATATGAAAATTATATGTATATCCTATCTCTATTTAATGTATGACCTCCATCCATATATACATTCAGCTCAAACATTGGTAAATCGATTTTAGTTTATTAAGTAACTCTCTTTCTTCTATTTAAAAGAAAGGTCAAAAGATCTAAAATTTAAGAATAAAAAAAGCTTTTCAAGTCTGTTTCCAAGCCGATCAACAAAGACGACCGTAAAACAATTAATATTTTAACTATATAGAACACTTGAAATAGCAATTTCTGAAATAAAAACATACCTACTTTTATTAACATAAAGTCATAAAAAATGGTTGGCGATAAAAAAGTGAAAAAGCTACTAAATTGTTTTGCCTATTTATTATACAGATTTTAATATTAATGATCCAAGATTAGAAACTAACATTGCAAGGCCGGATATCACATGAAACCATCATGTACACCAGTAAATTAGACCTGCGTCTAATTAGTATTTTATTAGATAATCAGTAATTTCGTAGTTTCTGCAGACAATGCTCTCATTGCTTTGTTTAAGAGATTCCTCACCTATTTTGGATCGTGAGAATGTATCGTGTGTAGTTGATAGATCTCATTAGGTAAACAGTATAAGGTCTTTGGCGACCCACATCAATTGATAAATAACTTTCGACGGGACTCGAGTAGCGCGATTATTGAATCTATATAATCTATTAGAACTCTTCGTTGTTTAAACTTTGTTCGAACTTTGAAGGCACCAGTGCTTACATATACCTATGTCTGTCTCAGAACAGAAGTGTCAGATGTTATTATATTTCATGGGTGTGTTTAGGAAGGGTAAAAATGCCTCTGTACCCGACGTCTAATAAGCCTCCACTATTAGGGACTGATTGTGCCTGTGGGTGGCAATTGCCAATTACCATCAGTTGGTCTGCGCTTTTTTCATCTATAAAATAAAAGAGTGTTACTCACTTAGTAATATTTAACAGATTAATTACGATTCTACGCGTCTATGGTATAAAAAGAACATGCGGCGAAACATGTTCGCTAGGGATGGCACTTGTTTTCTAAAAGATAGATTTTGAAATCGATTTGAGTCAAAGTCCATAGAATCGATCCACTAAAATATCAAGTAAGAAAGAAAAATCGAGATTTGATTTCTGGAAAAATCGATGTTAATTATACTTCGTTGCTCCCCTAGACATAACTGCCTAAAAGAAGTACCTACTCGTTTTCCATACCGCTTAGAAATCGGTTTGACAAAATGAACTGCCATGGAAATTTGAAAAAAATAAAATGTTTACTTACAAGGAAACAAATCGATCCTTTTTTTTGACATTTTGCTTAATAGATTTAAAAATCCATACTTTGATTAATCGAGATCATATTGCCATCCTTAATGCACACGGGCATTGGAATGTAGAGCACCAGATTATACGCTCGACTATTTAATTTTGTTGTCAGTTCCCAGGGATGATATCTAATCAGTGAAATTTAGCCGCCATTACGACTTTGTCTGGAAGTTCTGGGACGTCTCACAAACCGCGAGCGCCTCTTGCTTATTTCGACTGATTAAATATTTATATAATAGAAAAACAGCTTCCTCCAGATAAAATACTTACGAGGTATAGTAACTGGAATTTGACGAGGTAGGAAATATAATAAAACGTGATGGACCGTAATAAAAAAAAACCGGCCAAGTGTGAGTCGAGCTCGCGCACGAAGGGTTTCATACCATTATACCTAAAATAGGATTGTAGTATGAGAGCCTCCCTTAAATAGTTGTTTTGTTTCGTTTTTAGTATTTGTTGTTATAGCGGCAACAGAAATACATAATTGGTGAAAATTCCAACTGTCTAGCTATAACGGATCATGAGAGAGTCTGGTCACAGACAGGCGGACAGACGGCCAGGCGAACAAACGGACAGCGAAGACTTAGTAATAGGGTTCCGTTTTTACCCTTTGGGTACGGAACCCTAAAAACTTTCATATATATTTTTAATAATGCTTATTAAAGTAATAAACTGTAATAATTAATAATATTATTGCAGTCTGATCTGTCAGATCTAGTCACATCTCTTGCAGTTGATCAACTTAAGTATTGACCAAAATATTTTACGTATCTTTTGCCAATGTGTAAACTATGATGAAAAATATTATCAATTGGCCTTTTGGCATTACAGTTAAATTAGATCTTAATTTATCTAATATAAAATATAAAGTAAAATTACTTAAAAGTTAATGAACAAAAGAATGTATCAACAGTAAACATGTAACGTTCACATAATATCTTTTATATCGTTTCAACGTTCAGTCGCAACACTTTTTATCGCTTGATAGTGATGTTTTAATAAAACATTCCAGCAATCTTTATAAATTTATTTAAACTGTGAATGGTGTATGTTGATAATATTTAATGTTGTTTAAAATAACGAGTGGGTTGGCCAGCCGGGAGGGTGGTCGCGGCGCTTTGCCGGCTCAAGCAGCGCAGCTATGCGCACTGTCAACACCCTTTCTCCGCACACTGCACACAGTACACAGTTTTTTATACGCACATGTGCGCCACGACATACCGCCGAGACCACAACTCCTGACAAATATTTGTCTTTAATTCTAAAACGCTTAGAACCCCCCGGCCAGCCGAATTGCTGAACGCTCCGCCTGTCAATCCACTCTCTCGGGTAACTTAATTGATAAACACATTGTGTTATTCAATAATTAAAAATAAAATAATTAAGTATGTCAGAAAAATCGAAAGTTAAAAATAAAATTCCAAGGACATAACCTAGAATCTATTTAAAATAATTGATGATGAGCCGGTATCGTAGGCATCGGTAACATTCTTTCATGACATCGCATTGCGTTATCATATTACCTTACCTGTCAAACCCTTCGAAATAAATTAGTTTCTCCTAATGCCTACGCTAAGCAGCGTCGGTAGGTACCAAAAATAAACCAAGTAACGGCGCAATCCATTAATTGAGTGGACCCCGCAGTTAAATAAAAAAAATTCTATCAGATAAAGCGGGTAAGTGTTTACGGTTTCTCACGAGCCTCGATCAGCCCTCAATGGCGCCTTGCTGATTGATAGTAGCTTAACCTGCCTCGCACCCGGCACCCACAAACAATAACACACCCTAAATCTACAGCGTTAGATTTACATTCATAGCGCATTGTCGACTTACTGTAACAAAATGCGCCGAAGGGTGTTTATTCAAATTTAAACCTATACAGCTCCCAATAAGGTTCATTGCGTACAATCTGTAGTATGTTATATAACGCCCATTCAAAGAATTCTGCATCCTCATAGCGTATACCTGTCCGCGGCCACCTCCAAAGGAGTTAACAAAAAATATTATGTTAATTTCTTATATCAAAGCATTATTCATAGCTGCCATAATAGCTTTGTTATCATTATTGGGTAACATTCTCTTGTAATTGTCGGCGGCGTGACTATGCCGGAGCTTTTTGAATGTTAATAAGTATCAAATGTATCTATAAAATACTATATTCATGCTTGTCACCGTTACCAATAACCAGGTAAGAATTACTGGCTTTATTCCTTAAATCATTCATCACAACTCTTCGTTACAAGAAAATCATAAAAATTGTACCTACGAGTAGGTACATAGTTGTCTACAGGCCGTAAGGTGGGGCAGATTGGAGGATACGTAGATACTCCCACGCATCATTTTTGAATAATATAAAGCCATTATGTTTAAGTTCTTTTTTTAGATTGACATCATTGTCGAAATTATTTTCTAAAATGTAGACATAGTAATACTGTGTTTAAAAGTAGTCTTAGCAAATAGTGTATTTTTGTACTAAAATACAATTAAAACGTTGAATTTACGATAAATTCGTTGTTATCGAATTATAAGAAAAAACTGTGCGTATCCGTGTTTTTTCTTTATCAACTTAGCATAATAATTTACGTTTTTTTGTATCAGTTTGTTTGAACTAGGTATTCTCGCTTACGATTAAACCAGTTAAATTTTCGTAATCTTACAAATACCTACTTTAGAAATACAATGTAAAGACAAAATTCATTACATTCAAGTAAAACATAACATAAAATAAAATATAACTATTTTATTATATAAATGATACATATCTAAATTGGCATTCGTTAAATTAATCGCTTTTTTGTCGTACGGTCATAGGCGTGTCCGTTTCAGCACCATAAAGGTTATAGTAAAATTGGCTAAAGATCTTCGAGAATATTCTAGAAATCGCGACTAAGTGCAAGAAAATTGTATTTGGTCAAGACGTAAAAAAATCAGCTGACTCTAATGATGTTGTAGGTCTCCAGCGTGGAAGGTCGTAATTCATACGTATAATTTTACACTAGAGAGGATTCGGTTGAAATATAGAACGAATAAAGAAATGAAGATACAATTAAAGTTTAAGGATATGGGAGAAAACTTTTATATTTTTAGATGCATGATGGCATAAGTGATCACCGCCGCTTGAGGTCTGGAGAAAAAGTGCCATTTTTGAGATATAAAGGTGATCACCTTGGTTTTAATAAGATCGGACCATTTCTAGTTCTACAGACGTATGAAGTATTCTAAAATAGTTCTGATAAGTAATGCGCCCTTGTCATCGTAATTAAAACTTTACTTTCCACCGCCGGCCACGGATCTCCTCTCAAAGTGAGAACGAGAGAAGAGAGAGTATACACGATAGACGCTGACCTTAAAGATTTTTTTAAGAACTCTCGGCGTCTAGGTTTCGTATAGGTTTATCTTTCCTTCGCCGTTACAGAAGGTATAAGTTTTATAATGCGTAAATATCTTCGAACTACAAAATATTCTTGCTCGGATTTGAATCTCAGCCCCTCATTATAGTCAATTAACCCATACTTGTAATAACTCAGTTAAACAGTAATAAAACAAAATTATAAAAGTAATAAGTATTCTAAAATTCATGTTACTTTACGAGTTTTGTTTAACTTTATTACAAATTGTTATGGGAAGAACGGCCAGTGCAGCGCGAGGCCGTTGGCGGCAGCTCTGTCGGTGTCGGCTTACGGCGCCTCCCGCAATTATCATATTCCACCTAAACACATAATATTGTGCACGCAATTTTAAAAATAACCAGCGTTCGCCCGACCTCAATCGACCCTGATTTATAGCGAGCACCGAAGCCGCCGATCGCCCGCAAAAGATTGCATTCCCAATAAAAATAACAATAAGTGCCCACACGATACGGTTAAACTCGCCAACTCGTGAACGCTTTTTTTGTTAATCAACCGTTTTTAGGCGGCGAAGCCTTATTAAACACCGGAGAGATGTAGAGAAAGAGATTACATCACGAAACAAGACTAAAACTTGTCGCAGTAAATTGACGGAATTTTTTCAATAAATTGAGTCCAGTGTTTATTGTTTTGATGATTAAAGATACCGAGTCATAAATGTGATGTATGGAGGTTATTTCGTCGTTTATAAACTATCTCTGTTCCGTAGGGGTCCTTTGAAATATTTGTTGTTTGTGAAAAGTCTCGTAGTTTCAACAAAAGTAATTTATATGGGTGTATAACACTGAAATTTTTGTGTTACTGCCTAACTGTGCCTATTATAGTTTCAATTGCAAATAGTATTTTTAGTAACACCGGAATTGTGATCCATTTAATGGCGCGCTACACACGCAAAATGCGAATGTATTTATGTCGCGACCATTGTGAGTGCGCAGGGCGAATAATCAACAATGCGCATGCCCTTAGAGCGGGCATAGCACACATTTATGAATCAAATGCATGAATGAGCTGTGGGCAGCCACGTGTCGGCGTTCTCACGCCCGGCACCGGCTTTTTATCGCCGCTTCATTTTTTCGAGGCGTTGTCGCGTGGGCTACATGTGCGGAGCACCACCCCCGCGAAGTAGCACATGGCGCTAACTTCGCTAATTGCTACGCCCAACAACTAATTCCCGATCAATTCGTATACAGTTTCATGTTCGCTGGTAGGACTAATAAACTTGATGTTATGTTTAATTCTGTTTTATTTTCCTTTCTTCCGACTGCAGACTCTACATTTCCGTAAAATATTCAATTTGAATACTTTTAGAATATACTTGAAGAAAATAAAAAATATTAAATTTTGTTTTCAGATTCCCTGTGAGTGATTATGCTTTTGTATAAGATGATTGAAAGTAAACTCATAAAACTAACTCACAAAATTTAATAAACTATTTAACGGATATAAAATAATGTAGTCGTTCTCTAAATGGAATTCAGCATAAATAACAAAAACTATCCGAAACAACCGTTACTAAACCTTAAAAATGTATACTGAGAAATTGGATCCATTCAATGAAATACCTTCATGAAGTCATCCTTTTTATATCGCGAAAAAAGTGCAAAGTACCTACAGATGATGGTAACAAAATAGACGACGATGAATGAAGTGTCAAGTAAAGCGTGACGAGGTCGTAAGTGTATCTAGCCGGAAATTAAATAGAGTACAATAGATGTAGTTAAGACAAATTCTATTCGCGCGTGCAAATTGCTCGAGTCAACAGTCTCATTTGGTCATAGTTAATGGAATGGCGGCATTCTTTTTGCTTCGCATTAGTTTTAACAAAGTGCTGTCACGACTCGCCAGACGGCGAGATGAGCCCGCGGCGAGCAAACGAATTCATGTTAACCGACACAACTAACAACACAGTATGCTCACTCAGATAAATAACAGCAAAAATGTAGTACCGAAAAATCTTCAAGAATCTTCATTTATAACTTATACCTTAAGACAAATTACAGATATCTATACCTATATATACCATACTATAGATATCAATAAGCAAAGACAACATAGTTCTATGCTTTTTTATTTTTTTACGAACCGATTTTCTTGTCTTATTTGGTACCTAACGATTTATTACATAATTTTGAAAAATTATTATAGTATAATTTCAAGAAAAAATAACTAAGTATATTTTTCTCTTTTATCGTTATTCCGACCACTATGCGATAAGTAACACTAGGTTTAGCCTAATACATATCCTTCATATATAACTTTAGTCAACGTTTAATTGGAGTTAAATCGATTGCTACAGTTGAAACAAAAATAAATTAAATAACATACTTAAAGATAGTAGCAAAGTGCTCTTAATGAATAGTAAAAAAACAAATATGCTATTATTACATCATCGAGCCAACGATGTGTCTAAAGACCTCAAATTAGGACGCCCGATAAATTAGGGTAATATGTAGGGCACCGTTTTAAGTATTCGGAGGGCCGCGGGCGAATCGTGCCGCAAATTAGTACCATGGCGGCTATATTTCCCTGTCATCGATAAACATGTTTAAATACAAGCTTTGGCGTTTCTTTGAAACTATACTGATCTGAAGAACAGAAATATTCCAGATACGTTTTAAGTTTGAATTTACATGTAAATTTCTCAACAAGCAATATTAAAGTCTGTGATCAAAAAATAACTATTTACTCATAAAACCTTTCAATTACAATTAACCTATTAGTTATTTGTAAAATGTCGTCATGTTAACCTAAGCTATGGAAAGGTTTATTTTGAAAAAAAAAATGCAAAACTATGAATCCTAACAGAGATTCACGCATCCGAAATATGTGTTAAAAGTTCCTTAGTAGAAGTTCAATTCCAATCACGTTGTATATTGCTATTTTGACTAGTCTATCATAATATAACGTATTATATGCCGCGTATAGATAGTTACCTAAATTTAAAAAGTAACAAAATTAAATTGAAATGTAGACGTGCTCGTAGACGTGTCCGCTGACAAAAGATGAAAAACTGTGTAACTTTCAGAGTATTTGACATTCCAATGACTTATATCATGATTATTACGGTATCTTTAAAGGTGACGGAATTTTTCGTAGTATAATTTTAGATCTGAAGAGGTGTGAATGCTTAGGTCATTGTATATAAGTTGCTTATATACTTACGTATTTAGTCCTCGGGGATAACATACACAATCATAATCAAATACAAATAGGATAGTTCCCAATTTGAGTCTTATACGTCCACTAATGAGTTGCAGAAGCTATTTTACATCAAATAGACTCATTGGCTACTTCTATCAATGCCCTTTGTAAGATTTTTTAATTTTCCTCCCAACAATCAATGTTTACGTTTAGGCCATTTTAATTAATGTACACTCCAACGTATGGGTGAAAAAGAAAACACAAACGAGCAATATACATTGCTATATATGCATATTGCAGTGTATTTTGCTACTATAGCAATATACATATATAGCAATGTATATTGCACGTTTGTGTTTGTAATATGTAAAGCACAATAATGTATAGACTATACATAAACGGTGATTGTTTGTTGTTGTTGTACAAACGCTACATATAGCAAAGAAAAAAATCTCTCGTATATCTACTTAACATTTTAACACAACAGTTTTAATGCTAATCTACGTGATAATATTTATTTGACTGAAGACATGTACTGGCGGAGCCAGCATTTTGTTTTTTTTTTGGTAGAATTCAAAGAATTTCATGGCGCTAATCAAAAGGTCTTCCGATAAGGAAGATGTCTTTGGGTGCTTTAGACGCTAAACTCCCCCCCAACTTACATCCGCTAGTGATTATATAGATCTTCCACATTTCAATAAGCAACAATAAAATAAACAAAGCAATTTGTCCACAGTTGACAGATCGGTTAAGCCGAGATCTCACCGTATATTAAACGTTTGATATAAAAATACTCATATGTCCGTCCATTTGCAATGTATAAAACTTATTTTAAGGGTCGTATATATCTACATACTCTGAACGTGTCAGACGCGAAGGTATAGACAGAATAATATTTTCCATACAATGTGTATGTCAGCGAGTATGCGACCGTTTCATAATGAATATAATTATATACGTTCAGTGTTTGTAGATTCATTTGTATCCTTATTGAACATATACCTAGAGATAAACTAAAAATAAATAATGACAACCAATAATTGTTTTTAATGAATAGTGAAAAATATTTTCTCTACAGGTTTTAAAATTATTAGTCTACTAATCTTCGTCAAATTCGATGCACTAAGATTCATTTGAAACTAATTTTAGTTAAAAGAAAAACAGTTCGTGCCGTGAAATGAACATCATAATTGCTTATTATGCAATTCTTCGTTTACAATGTCATTCAAAGAATTCCTATACGTCACATCTTACTTATATTATAGAGATGAGCGTTTGTGAAGATGGATCGTTTTTAATTTTATTTTATAATAATTAATATATATTGGAAGGGAATTTGTGTAGTGGTTTGTTATATTATTACTCCTCTACGCAATAATTACTTATTGGAGTTGGACAAAATTCGGCATGCATGTAGTTTAAAACCTGGATTATTGCAAAGGATATTCTTCAGCATGGTAAATATAATCCAAGCGGGTGGAGCTACGGGAAAACGCTAGTATATCATATTTACAAGACATTTCTTAATATTTTTTCTTAGGTTTAAGCACCAAACCCTGGCTCTGAATTTATTGAAAAGTATAACCAGTATGGGTACCGCTGCCACCCCTATTTGAACTATGTGCGTTGTGTTGTTGCTACTTCAATATCTATACTAATATTATAAAGCAGTAGAGTTTGTTTGGTTGAACGCGCTTATCTCAGGAACTACTGGTTTGAATTGAAAAATTATCTTTGTGTTGAATAATAAATTTATCGAGGAAGGCTTTAGGCTACACAACATCACGCTATGACTAATAAGAGTGGTTCAGCAACGAAAAATGTTACAAAAACGGGAAAATATTTCTATTTTTGAGAGCTTTCCTTGCGTACGCGGGTGAAACTGCGTGGCACGGCTAGTCTATTATAAAACAATTGTAAAGAAGGTTGGTCTAACAGTGTTTTAATAATGTTTTTTTTAATATGTATAAGTAGATATGATGTTAGGTACTAAAGTACCCAGTCACTGACTAATTGTACAATTGAGGCCTGAATGTTTAACCAATCTCAAGGGTTTATATAACAGTACCTGATTAGAATTCAAATAATTAAATTATCCTACTCCTCAGTAGGTATTGTGTAAATCAACTTAGTACTAAAACCCAATACTCATTTTCAGTTTCAAGTCGAAATGGGCTACTGAAATCATGCCTTAACCTCATAGCTGAAATATCGGAATATTTTTTTTTTTGCAGAAACATTAATTTCACTAAAGATAATGCAAATATTCAATACGTCGTAACGGGTTTATTTTTGCGTTTCTTTAGATCTATTGGTTTGTGAGTAAATGTACCATCTGTAAATATTTAAGGATTTCAAATTCTAATTTAGTTTTCCAGGACCTACTTTGTAAACGTCAATTTCGCATCTTACTCGTACTTGCCACAAAATAAAAATCTTTTAACGTCGTACGTTTTTTTAGGGTTTCCTCCACGTATCGCAATGATACATAATTATGCTGTTGTTAGTATATCACAATGCAGATTTGTCGAATATTTCTTACAATGCGATCGCAGATAAAAATCGTTAAAATAAGGTGATTTTTCGGTACAAAATGTGTGGGACTAGTAGATTCAAAATGGTGGTCGTGATGGAGATTCCGAGGTCATACCACAAGGAGTTCGGTCACCTTGAAATCAAATTAATATAAATAACCCATTAGCTTAAATGTTAAGAATAATGTATATACCTAGCCTTAGAAAAGTAAATCTAGTGACCACGCGCTAACTTGTACGCGGACGATGACTTACTAACAATTCATTTCTCATTCCAGCGTGATTGGTTTTTTGTGCACCGTCTACAGATTTTACTAAATCCGAAACAGAGATTTTTTGTGATATCGAATAAAATTAGAATTCGTGAATACTTTAACTTCGTTCACGCGATTGACGTTACTAACATGGAGTGTAAGCTCACATGTTTTTAAAGTGATGTAATTTAGCGTGTATGTACTTGGTACGCACGTAAGTTAAACTTCGTAACGTATTTAAAATATTTAACTGAACACACTATCGAATACTTAGACGATACTGATACCGTAGTGATGTTATAAATGCTTAAGTTTGTAAGTAGCGAAGCGGGTTTAGCCGCGGGAATTACCTAGTATACACGAATACGGTACAATGTTAGCTACCAAACCTTTTATACGTTAAATAGTGATGCACTACGGCCTCTAAAATATAATTTTTCCCGTCTCTTAAAATATTCGTATGTAGTATCACCCCACACCTAGTATCATCCCAGGTACTCATTCAAAAATTGCGAAATAAGTTACTTAGTAACTTGTCTTTCAAGAGCGCTGCAATAAAGTCTAATAACTAAAGTAAATCTCCGCGCAGGTGAATTATAAGAAAGTTAATAACCGTAACCGTCTAACAAATTAATTATCATTTAATGGTTATTACCGTTACATAAAAACAGTGCTTTTTGTAACTTTTATAAACGTTTATTAAATGAATTAATTATTTTTAATCATTATACCTATGAATTTGTTCCTATAAAATATACATTGTTAATTTGTAAGAAAAATGGATATAACAGATTAATGATAATTTATACAGTTTATCCGAGACAAAAGATGTATAATAAAACTGAGACAGACAATATTTCTAACTGTTAAATGATACGCATAATTATCATTACGTTATATTAACTAAAATATTTCATCATAATATCATAATTATTTATAAAGGCTAAATTTTTAGAGGATGTCTAAATGTTTATTACTCTTTCATGTAAAAACTACCGATCCAATTAGGTTGAAATATGGCACATATGTATATAGTGTAAATTCTTCTCTAAATTAACACATAGGACACTCTTTGTCGTGATTAATGACAGAAGCGGGTAGCCGCTTGCTAGTAGGTAATTCATATAACGAAACTTACAATACCAACTCGTTAATTTGCTCTCATCCGAACTTACGCATCGAAGCATCTCATTCGCAAAGCGTTTACACATCCGAATGGTATCTCGCATGTTAATTAACAAAGTAAGCAATTCGCGTTGCGTGTTTTGCGCAGAAAGGTCACCCTAGGCCCGACGTCGGCTGCTTCCTGCGCTCGGTCAACTCGGGTCCAACTCAATTAAAACTCATTGCAGGGGCGTGCGAACCGGCCGCCCGGCCGAGGCGCCCGCACTCCCCTTGTCCCGCAGGAAATAGTGCTTGTCTAAGTTGTCTGTATTTTGGGTCAATAAACTCTGTGCCTAATCTCTCAGCCACGCGTTATAATTGTTTTCTACACTGGAACCATTTACTTCCTTGATAAACTCGATAACTACTGAACCGATTTTTATCATTCGTATATCGTTGGAAACCTTCATTATCAAAAAATTAAATTTATCCTACAGAAAGGCTTAGGAAATTTACACGATACTGTTTGATGTAATAGGTTCTTAACTCTAAATAGTTAACCCAGTGAAATAATTCATATACATATGCTGCTCCTATAATTCTTCCCTACAGCCTATAGCCTTTAAATGGACTATTCAACAAAAAAAAAACAATTCAAACTGGATCGATCCAGTATTTCCTGAGATTATTGCTTTTCAACGAAACAATCTATTCAGCTTCTTATATGGCATATTACAAATTCGTTACAACTTCCTACTCTATACATCTATAAGCTTCTATAATAGTATTAAGATGTTGTGATGTCTATCAATTTACAGTTTAGCAGCATTGTAGAATACGTAATATGTTCTAAACTCTTTTCATCCTAAATAAGGACCCATTCCGAAATATAAGGAAGTCAGTCAGACAGTTGATAAGTTACGATGACAATGAGAGTGTTCTGCCTCAAAAGCTAATTTATTGACTTACTTAAATAAAAATAATGTAATCGAATGACGATGTCTCGAAGAAATTTCCCAAAGTTCGCAAGATAACTGCCGTTTTTTATAAAAACCAGCCTATATTAGATCAAATTCCTTTAAAGTAAAATGTGAGTAACTTCAATACAAACAATAAATCGAATCGTATAAACTATAGATCGCAAAAAACTCTATCTACATTGATTCACAGCGCCACTTGCAGAATGTCTAAGGGGAATCAATAATTAATAGCTCTTAATTAATTACCTTGCAGCCATTCCCTTACTGCTGGGTAAGTTTTTATTGGCCGAGCAAGCGATCTTGGTGAAAACACTCCTAAATATAGTAAAGTTGGACATTCCGACCCGTAAACATAATTATGTCTACTTTGTATATACTTTATCATTGACTTTTATAGTATAATTAAAATTTGTACGTGTTAACGAGTGTTCGTGCAACCAAATTCGACCACAATTGTATTTTTTTTTAACACACAACATTGTTTCTAATTAGCTATACCAAACAAAAAAACCTGTTCGCAAATAAAAGTGAGAAAGTTATTATTAGTCGCGTTTTTATTTATGTAGACGTTTTTTTAAATATGTCGCTAACGTCAAAAACTTTTTTATTTTTTTTATAATGCATTGAGCATGCAGTTCACGTGATGGTAAGTGGCCACTGCCATTCATGGACCATCCATACACCCATTCATCAGCCTTTCGAGGTCAACTGCTGGACATAGGCTTCCTCTAAACGGCGCCACTCCAACCGGTCTTCTTCGTCTCCAACCGCTATCTTCTTTAGTTCATCAGTCCACCTGGTCGGAGGCGACCTGTGCCCTTTTTGCCTAGACGTGGTCGCCACTCGAGAACCTTTCTTCCTCATCGGTTATCGGTCCTTCGAGCGATGTGGTCGCTCCATTGCCACTTGCCATTCATGGACATTTGTAATAAATCCCAGATGAGATCAGTCATACCTGAGGTCGTCTACAGATACGTTGGCTCCGCCCTGAAGAAAAAGTTGGTGCGCCTCGAATAAGTATGTCACCCTTTCCATACTCTTCAGACTAGAACACGATAACGGTTAACACTGCTGTTATTAAGTAGAAGCAAGAAGAAGTGTGGCAGTGATGCTCTTACCGAGTATAATATGAAAACAAATATATTTAAAAATAAGTATGGGAATTAGGCGAGATAATGATTTATTTTTATTTTTGTTACAATAGAATTGTTAAATTGGTTATAGCGCAAGAATTAATTGTTATGTTTGTATTAAACTAATAATTTAAAGTAAATAAATACGAATATTACAATTACATCTATAATGTACAACAAGAGGTAATATTTATACATATAGTATTATGTACTGCTAAACTCTTAACGTGATAACGCGGTGCGGTTTTAACACCGTCATGCATACATTATCGCACTAATATAGAAACATACTACTAGTATATTTATAAAGTAATTGTATTCATGCTAAATGTTCAGTAGCTGACTGGCCGAATTATAAAAGAAAAACATTGGTTAAATATCAAAAATATTGACGTTAACATTACTCTTTTAATACAGTCACATTCATTATGAGTATTTCGTCAGATATAACACGAAATATTTATTTCATTTTGTGGTGGTCTCGGGACCTTCAATAAAACTTTGGAGAAGTGTGGAGTGCAATAGGCTGACCGGTCTCTAAGAATATTTATATTTATGTATATTTTTTCACCTCTTTCTATTACCATTAGCACGCAATGATTAAATTATTGTTTTTAAAAAAATATCAGCCACCTAAATTTATATATTCGAGTTAGTTGTCCTCCGAAATCCTGTATTTTACATTCGGATAATACTTTGTTTTACTTCAGGTTTCTAGGCAAGCTATGAGATTCCGGACACAGGGCTATTCCACGTACAAGAAACAAGTATCACGTACCGAAATTTTAATCTTAATTCATATTATTTTAATCGAAACAATTGACACAATTTGTGCGTATTTAGGATGTTTTTAACCGACTTCCAAAAGGAGGAGGTACTCAATTCGTCTGTATTTTTTTTTTTTAACCGACTTCCAAAAGGAGGAGGTACTCAATTCGTC
>DWNE01001902.1:0-20358 GCA_018249875.1 Cecropterus toxeus | reverse complement strand
AAAAAATGTACAATTTCATAAGAGCAGCTGATCTATTTTCCTTTTTAGATTTTGGAGTTGATATTTTAATATAAAAATAATTATAAGTTCTTCACAAACATTGTAAGTCGAAATAAAACTTATATGTAAACGACAATCATAGTTGGCGTCTGAAACATGATGATATCCAATTTATAGCAATATATACCGACTTCTAGACACTCCAATTAGTACCTAGTACATAAAAGGACTTATTCGATTAACGTAAAGATATGATCGAGTAGTCAAAAGCTTAATAGGTGTTACGAGAGCCATTTAGTTACGCTTAGACTCTGAGAAATGTACTTAATTGCTTAATAATGAAGCAAATTCGTTGTTCCAGGCACCGTGCTACAAAACCCCTTATCACGAGATGCCGTTTTTATGTGTTAATTATTGGGACTAATGTAAAGGTGATCGCACATATAGCGGGTACAAAATCCGCGCTTTTTATTGACCGGCTAATGACTAGAATTTATATAGATGCTTCTTGCAACACAAATTTAAACAACTTTTCTGTAAATTACAGTCGTTGTTGGAGGAAACAGAAGTTAGCCATGCCGTTAGAGCTTAGACGAAACACCTGATAAAGTTATCGGTCACTGGAGCTTACTGCTGGTGAAAAAAAATTGGAAATAACTACACTGTTTGTGTAGTAGTTCATTAGCGGTATTGAATAACATTGGATGGAGTTTCGGTTTCATCAATTATTGACGGACTTTAAAGCGCTTTACAACCCAATGCGCGGTTAGCCTAAGTTTCCGCCAATTACCACAAAAACGTCGCAACGCCGAACATCGCGCGGTTGCGTCGGCGCAGCAAAGCCGCTATGCGCGCGATGCGCCGCGCACTCATTGCGCTGTATCATCGCATACTCAAACATCCGCGCTTTTTACCGGCCAGCTAATGACATAATCGTGGCTACTGGTTTTGTTTCAAAATTTTAAGTACGTTTCGTGACGGGCTTAGGAATTTCGGGATCATGCTTGCGTTACCAAATGCCGATTACCGATTTTTTGTAACGAGCGTGCAGGCGACTTGGTGGTTAGTTACTAACCGTTAATTGACTAAACATTAGTCATTGCCACTTATCTATAATCGATTTTAGATATGTTTGAAGTTATTAATAATACGAACTTTTCATTAGACAGAACAAAAGAAGAATAATATTTATCTTTAATAAATCATACAAAGAATAATAACTGTGTAGACAGGAGTATTTATAAACCTATTTGAATATAATAATAACAGATGTTTTATTTTAGGTTGGTTACTCACGGTTGCGTTGTTACCCTTAAGGCCTTGTTTCTCAAATATCACTTTTTTAAATAACAACTGCTGTTGTTATTTAAAAAAATTGATACTAATAACTAAAACTAATTGTTGAATTGTATGTTTTTCATCACTAAATATTTTCCGAATGCAGCCCTCCCTAGTCTCATACAGCTACTATGTGGCCTGCGTATCCAAAAATGTGTCCGACCGCTGACTTACAGTTTTTATTTCATTAAAATCCATTTACTCCGTCAAAAGTTATTAGAATTTGTTTAAATTGTTATCCATGTTACATTTGTTTAAAACGCAGGTAAACCGGCACGGAACTGCGAGTTTGTTTGGTTACACGCGCTAATCTCCAGAACTACTGGTTCGTAATTGAAAACATTGTCTTGAATATTCCATTTATAGAGTAAGGCTATTACTATTTATAGGCTATATTTGTTTGTGCTTATGTATTATCAGGTGAAACCGCTGGGCACAGCTAGTATATATTACTACATAAAACGTCTTTATTAAAACGGTTGCTTTCAAACAATTGCTGTTTATGGCCATGCGGGATAATTATAATCGGCGAACTATGATCCCATTTATAACTTATAATGAGGTTTTTGCGTCTTATTTAGTAATTGCTATTGAATTCCTGTGTCTATGTCATGTTACATTATTTATGGCTTCCCTGGACCGACCTTTATTATTGAAACGTCCATGTCAGTTGGATAATTCGATCGAATATTTTTGTATGTTTTAGTCAGAGCTTCTCAAAGCGAGCTTCCTGTACCCTTGGGGTACAATAGTGATTCCTACGACGACATACGACAAAATTTTGCGTTATGGCGGTTGCTTAGTGATAAAATTAAAACGACATACCTCCTAGAATCGACTGAACGTAACACATATATTTTGCTTCCTATAGTTTTTGTCTTAAACCCCCTTATTTTCTTGATTCTGTGTATTGGTATGTAAAAGAGTTCACCGTTCCTATGTAAACTTTAACAGGGGTACATGGAGCTTCAACTTTGAGAAGCTGTGGTTTATGCGAATTGGTAATGAAGTTAAATAGCTTTTCAAATATGGTGTAGCTTCAACGGTTCGTGTTTTAAAAACTGTCGTCTTATTTCAAAAAGAAGAATTACCTACGTTTCTAATTTACTATTGCATTATTAAGAAATTACACATTACACATTTGGAAACACTAGAAAAATTGTTCATGGTGTAGATAACTACATATTTACTTAATCTATTTTTAGTTGTGACTGCACGACTCGTACGCGCAGAGTTTGAGATTGTGCTCTACTCTTACCTCGTCAATTACAAGCAATTTTCTTGACTTAAATTACTTTATCGTATATACGAGTATATTTCACTTTCAGAGTAATATGAACTCACGTATATGAACAGTAACATTTTTTATGACATAAAGTACATCTCAAAAATACTAAGTTTAATATAATATCGAAAAAAACTAATATTTTTTTCGTGGACGTGGTGTGTATGTATGTAAATGTACGTAAAATGTACGGAACCTAGTATGTGTCAGCAAAACACCTGAAATAATGCACTTGTCGAGTCCATTTTTTTTTATTCAAAATTGCTTGGGTTGAATACTAATTCAAGTTCTGTAATTATAATTAGAACATTATTATTGCCCTAAAATTTACTTAAATATCACGCTAGCCAATTGTGGGAAGTATCCTCCCAAACATGTAGATTCCATAAGGAAAATGTCTTTCATCGTCGAATCAAGTGATAATTAACTTGCAACATACACATAACTTCAGAAATTCGGACCCCGAATGCGGAGGACGTATATCAATCTGCGCATATCATTGCATCAGTCCGTTCCATAAAATCTTACAATCGTCTAACGACGAGAGCACTGGAATAGCTCGGTCCATACAAATACTTATAATTAGGAAACAGCTTCTTGCCTTGTGTTAATAGGCCGCAGACCATAAAATATCTAAATGACATAATTCCACATATTACCAACAAAATGTTAATAATATCATTAATTACATTGAACAATGCACTCGATTTTACTCCCTAATAATGCAGCATAAAGTTTCCTCCACCAACAAACTAGCCACCTACCAAGAATGCTAGCATGTGTGAATTTTTTAATTGCACACACAAGGAAAGTACTTGTTTGATCTTCACGATACATATACGTATTGTATGCCATATATTATAATAATTAAGACATTTTGCCTAATTAACTACTAAAATAGTCATAGTGGGCTCTTACAAACACCGTTTATTGAGCAGTGGGCCTATAAAACAAATTTTCACACTTGATGAGTGACTATCGACATTTTTATGGACGATAAGATGCGGTACTGATAGTAATTTCTCGCGCTAATTATAATAAAGTGTTTTCACGCGGTTCCAACGTAAGCGATAAGAGATAAACGAAGTGGTAGCTATTTAATTTAATATATAAAGTGAAAGTTTTTTTATTATTAAAACCTTGATTTTAAAAAACGTTATATAAGTAACATCGCCATTTTTAAATATCATATGTCTGATGGTAAACCATTACCACGAATTGACAACCAGACGAGATTAAAATTCTTCCCCAAGACGACTAAGATGCACTCTTATGCAACCTCTCTTTGAAACGCGGAAACTCCTTCACGCTATAAATTAGTACCTTGTGTTTGATTTCTTTCTTATATTTACTGTTGTGAGAGAATTATAGTTATATTTTATTCCTTCTATTTTAAAACATAAATCCTGTAAAATTTATAAAACGCATAAAAACCTTTCAGTGATCTAATAATACGCATACATCAATTGGTCAAAACCAATGCTTACAAATACTTAACCGCACGGATTTATTCAAAATGGCAGATGCTACTGAACCTCGCTTATCGCTTACCCCATGCAATGCGACCAGGGGCCAAGCCCAGAAGCTATTAAGCCCTAAAAAGGCTTCCACAATAAAAATGTCCATCCGAGCACGCGCATCGGTGAGCGCACCATTAAGATTCTTCACTCGCATCACAGACACCATAAATCAATGGGGGTTCCTTGCTCCGCGCAGGTACGCCGCGAACTCTGGAGAAAGTCTTACGGGTTATACATACTTAAGTTGTGTGTGTAAAAGATTATATGAGGTAGTCTTATTACCTGACAAATAGTATCTCTTTGTATCTTTATTTGTAAGTATGAATGTAAGTGCATATAACAAGATTATTTAGACTAAAAAAATATTTTATTTTGAATTACTTGTCTCGCTCCTTTTTCTCGTGTAGTTTTCCAAAAACATAATCATTCTTTTCCTGTAGATACGACATCCACAGGAAAAGAAGAATTATTATTCTAAATATATTTTTTATAAAATAAATTAATGTAATAATGTATAAATAAATACAACATATGAGTAATTTCCAAGCCGAAATTATTTTAAAGGTTATCAGGTTAGCTGAGCGCAGTTAGTAATCCCAAGCCTTCCAGAACTTAGCAAAACTCATTAAGTTTAATCAACTTTTTTTTTATAAATATGAAGAAGCAAACGAGCAAGCAGCCCACCTGATGGTAAGTGGTTACTGCCGCCCATGGACATTTGTAAGCAACTTCATATAGAACAGGGGTTCTATATGAAGTCTATCACAGATGCGTTGCTACTCCCGAGGACTGAGATGGTCACCTCATATAAAAGTGAACCGGCAACCACACCCTTCCTTCCTTGAAACGCAAGAACTGCTTCACGCTAGAAATAGGTGTAACTTTTTGTAATTATAAAAAATATGTTACTTTTTTATTCCAAGTCAAATTATATCGCTTGTCCCATTAAACGCGTAACAGCAAATAAAACATGAAATGTTATCTGCTATTAATTAAAGTTGTAATTAAATGTACTGTCACGCAATGTGGATGTCTCGTCAATGCAGTCGAACTGCCATCACCACAGGACAGCTCGATTGATAGCTTCGTTCCTTTTTTCTATAATTAAATGGCAAATGACTCGTTATAGATTTTGTTGGATGGTTGAGACGAGAAGTCCACCTGACGTTAACTATTGTGTTCTTCTATCTATCAGCCTTTGAAAGTCCACTGCTGAACACAGGCCTCCCTTAATCAGACGCTTTCTACACTTATAGCCCCACATTAGGATTTTCTCCTGTGTCTTGGGTACCATGGATACACAAAGACGAATACGCAAACATCCAGACCCAGAACAGAGTTTAATCTCATCATTAGGATGTCTGTCTGGCCGGGGATCGAACCCGGAACCCACTGCTAGTCAGACCAGTATGGTGACCGCTCAGCCACGCGAGTCGCCAAAAAAATTCTAATGTGATACCAACCCCACTGTATAGTGGGGGTGCCTTCATGGAAGCATAACACAGATGAAATAAGTGATACTAATAATCCGTTTAATAGTTAATTACATCCTGTTGCTTTCATGTGACGTTTTGCACGCATGAGTTGTAATTATTTTAAACCGATATTTTTTTAAGAGGAACACAGTGTGATTATAGCAATGTTATAGCAATGTTGATAGGTACAATAAAACATTTTTAAAGTAACATTCTTTAAATATTAAAACAAAAACTGACTGCTTGAAATGTTTGTTCATAATCATACATTTAATTGAACGCATTGTATGAGTTTTCGTGAAAATAGAATTGTCTATTTACTAGCTTTCATTTGATAAATATTGTCGGTATACCTCTTTTTTCCCAGGGGCCATTTTAAAAAATTATATAGTCTATGTCACTTTCCAAACTGAGATGAATCTAATGATATGTCATATAAAACAATCCGACAAGCTGTTTGTCCAATAGCGCGTGCCAAAGAAATTAACATACAAACAAACATACGTACGCAGTCGGGTAAAAACTTAAAAATTAAAAAAAAAACATGAAAATTTATTGTATTTATTTCGTAAAAAAAACACACGACAGGTATTACACTTTATTGATTATTTATCGGGACAGCAAGATTAGTACCTGTTTCTTTATTACAACGTTTCTTGAATAGCACTGTTTACAACGGCTAGTGATACTGAATGATATAATTAATTTCTCATAAGCAATCATTATTATGTCACTGGCAAGACAACGTCACTCATTATAGACAGTGACGTGAACGACTCTCATTAGAGCTGGCACAGATGTGATGCGATTTGTATGGAAAGGACAAGGGACTGACTTGAAACTAGTTTTCGGTGTAAATTTTGATTAAGAGTTATTATTAGCCGTACTTTTACGTATTTTACTGGACTGCATCAGAAGGAGGGTGAAGTTTTTCGGGCATTTGGGCGTATAGGTATATGTATATTTTTGGTACGCGGTACAGCTGAAGCGACATGACGGATTATGTTACGATATAATCATAATATGTATATCATTTAAATCATCTCTGTCGTCGTTTGCAGAGTGACATACGTTATATAATAAAAGTGGGGCCTGTAAATAAGTAAAACATGAGAAAAGGGTCGAATTTCCACTGTCACAGCGATATGGATATAAAATCGAAGCTAGTTAATGGACCATTCCAAATAATTATAGATTATAAAACTTTTATGTTACTGTTTGAAAGAAAAGTTATAAAAAGTTTTATATTAGTTTTTTTTAAAGACAAATGCCAACTGCTTGTAAATGAACTGAAACTGCACGTAACCAAACGTTTTTTGGGATCACTTTAATACTTAGTCCTCGGAAGTAGCACATCTGAGATCAACTTTATATACTAAGAACTACTGTTCTGTATGAACTGCTTATAGATTTGCATAAGCGGCAGCGACCAGTTGGACCAGGTGGACATGCATGCTCATATGCTATATCAATCTAATAAAAAAAACTATGAAACTTATAAGGCATACATATTTTTTTAACATAGGTACATATTTTATATAAGAATGAAGTAGCAAATGAGTAGGTATGCAGTCCACCTGATGGTAAGTGTTAACTGCCGCCCGTGGACATCTGTAAGCAACTTCACATTGAACAGGGGTTCTGCCTCTATAATTGAATGACAACAGCACTCTTCCACCGAAACGCAAGAACTGCTTCACGCTAGTAATATATTCACTAAATTTAATTAAAATCGAATACTTAGTTTCTGAGAATCATTAAAATCGGATAAGTAGTTTCTGTGACTTGCGAGTACGATCACATCGTCGCGTGATTGTAATTATATATAATATGTATGTATCTATTCTACAATTATTAACGCTTTTCGTCTGATACTACACTTACCATTCAAGTGTCCAAGTCAAGTTGTCAAAAAGTAATTAGGGAATAACATGCTCTCTAGCTAGAGAAAGGTCAGCTGATACATGTCATGTTTAACATACCCTTAGACTACTAAAGTGTAGAGCGAGCCTTCTGGAGTGTGAACAATAGGCACAGGTCAGAACACCAATAAGAATGCTAGGACGAATAATCATAATTCAAGTTTAAAATAGAAGAATAAGGAAGGAATGTCTGAGATGCCGACATAATTTTTCAAAACAAAAAGCAGTCACTCTGACATAGCCAATTGTATTGTTTTTAATCGGTTTATATATATTTTTTTAAAATAGAAGTAGCAAACGATCATGTGATCCAGCCAATCGTAAGTGGCCACTGCCGCCCAAATATAGCCAGAAATATTTGTGACGGTGATACCTCTAAATTCGAACAGCAAAGGGTTGTGCTACCATAAAAAAATATCAACTGAGCTAGTTTTAAATATCTTCAGCTCATTTGAATACGGTTCGACGCAAGGTGTAAGAGGTTTGGTTGCACTCTATTCTAATTATCACTCTGGGACCGAACCAAACAGTTTCACAATGGATTATTAGTTGACTTCGAACTACACTAATGGACGTCTTTACATCAAAAACTAAACGTAAGACAAAAAGTAAATAGTCGAAAGGTTTTTATGTTATAGCAAATAACGAACATGTTATTTAGTGTCAACTAATTAGTGACAGCCAACTTTCGGACTAAAATACCTTAAAAGACCGATCGCAGTTTTTAAGGCACTATTTCTGAATGACTCCAATTGTTCACTTGGTTACTATTTAATTATTTCCGTACATAGTCTAATGACCAGTATGCGTATCAGAACGCGTGGTATATTTAAAACATTTGTTATTAACTCTCGGACTAATAAGTATACTATCTTAAGATAACCTATCGTTAAACTTAAGTCAAGTTTCCTGACTTTCAAACAAATTGCTGTAAAGTAATTATTATTAATAGGCCTTTTAGCAATTATTGCTGTGACATCTGTAACCAATTTCATAGCGGGTCTATATGAAGGTAATCCTAATCACAGATGCGTTGCTACTCCTGAGTACTGAGATAGTCGAATCATATGAATGTGAGCTGGCCCATCACCGAAAGCCAAGAATTGTTTTATGCTAAAATAGGTGTGGCGGTGGTACCCAATAAATCCTTCGAGTTAAAATAGTTCTATCTAGCAATACTGTAAAAACTGTCTTTAGGCTAGGGTTCGGTTAGTAAATTTAAGAGGGTCTGGTTTTGTTGAAAACTTCATTTTTTTCATATCTGCGTCTTTGCAATTTGGCGACCAAAAAAGTCACCAAAATATTTTGCCTTACCCTAAATGTTGCGTTGGCGCCTGAAGCGGCCACTATAAAATATTATAGGTATTAGACAATATTTGGCGGTCCGAGGTTTGACCGCGGTCCGAATACGGACTGTTCGCCGTTGCCGACAGCAGCTATTCTGGAGGGATTTAATCCAGCACGTAGTAAATGCTTATAGGAAAAACAGGTCCAGTGTTATTCATACTTCCGTATCGGGATGCTAAAGGACATATACGGTATTCGAGATCTTTAAACGCAATTTTATATCCAATAATTACGTTCAATTTGCTGTTTACTTTTTGCTGGCGGCAAAAACATAACGATAGAGGAAACCGCAAAAGGGACATTCATCTTGATTAGTGGTTTGTACTGAAATCGAATAGGTCATAGAGACACCGGTACCCGCAATTATATATGTAACGAATGAGACGTCACTGTATACTTAAAGAATCATAAGACTTTGGTCTTCTAATTAAATGATAATAAACAAAAACTGTAGTATTATGTCGCGGTGCAAGTGATGAGTGACAAGCGGTTTAAAAGTCGGTTTTATTACCCTTACATCTTAGCATTACCTTCATGTATTGTGTACATTCTGAGCTGTTTTGTTATAATTACGTCCATAACTATTATGGAATAATGGATTATATTTATCTGTGTATATTCTGTCATTTGTAAGTATAAATAAAAACATATTTATTGCATTCTGCACTTCTTTTAATTTTATCTTGGTTAAAAATAGTTTCGAAACGAATATTTTTAATATTTTACGGTTTCTACAAAGTCTTTTTCTATCAATAGAACTACTTACTTCAAGAAAATAAAGCACAATTTGTTTTTTATTGCGTTTTAATACACTTATAAACTAAGAGTAAAAGACAACTATACGGTAGCTGGATCAAAAAACTAATTTTTATTTATTGGTATAAGTGGTATAAGCTGGAACAGTTAGCGGAAGCGGTAGCGGAGGCGGGTTGGACCGTGTATCAACACGCGGCATGAGCGGGCGCGCGACAAAAACTGGCCGGACTTGTTATAACGGCCGCAGCGGTTCACCGCAGGGAAGTTTACAGAGCTGCTATCAGTACAAGCAAATTACATATACTAATATATAAAAATAAAATGGTGTGTGTCTGTTTGTTACCCAATCACCGAAGAACCACTGGTCCGATAAACATAATTTTGAATTGATCTAGTATATTTATCTGGTCTACTTATATGCTAATTTTGATTTCGATTTCAGGCTCTGTTTAAAAATGGCAACACTTTTCATCCTGTACCGAAGCACGAGTACTTTAGCTAGTATTAAATATATAAATGGTAATTATCCATTAGGAGCGTCGTAGTCTAGAATAACTGGTAGTTTTTCAGAAATTCTTTTCTTGAATGTCTTAGGTAGATGAATGATTTATGAATTGAATAAGGATGTTAATTAGGTTGTATGTAATATGTTTACTGTAGCTCTATTTTTCAATTAGCTGTTTTGTTTAGTTGTTACTTTTATGGTAGACATGAATTATTTTGAACGGTGATGTATATTTTATGTCCACGAAATATTGGGAGCGTTATAAATTGTAATTTATGTAATTTCACATAGGAACATGTAATAAAATAAGAGCAACATTAATTAAAATAACAGTTTATAGCTTTTGTCCTATTATATTTCAATTAGAAAAAATGTAAATATTTTTCTGATGTTAATGCATGGAAAAATTACAAATTTGATATAACACGAATTCCTCGCATCATAAGAGGCAGGACCAAATTATATTATTTCATCGGGTTAACTATAGTGTCATAGCGATTTGATACGGTAATATGATTCAAATCTTCCCAACAAGTCTATATATTGCAATCTTGCAAATCACGGTTCGTACAAAAGTAAAAGCAAAATTCTCATGTTTCTGGTAAGCCACTTGTGAATAATGAACACATGTTAAGTCATTGTAGGTAGTGCTTTTAGTACGAGTTTATTACATTTCCCAAAAACGATCATCGTTTACGTCTTCATCAACATATTGCAATTTACATTTTAACATTTCTCTAAAACCTTCATCCTTTCCGTATTCGTCCATACATTACAATGTCGGACAATTTCGGTCATACCTTGTAATTATTTTGCAATGATGAATCAAAACGTAAACAATAATTGTTTTGAGGAATTAATAAACTCGTACAAAGGGCATAGTATATTTGGTTTCTTTCGCACCAATCGCACCACTTGCCGAAAGTTGAGGTTCCATCGGCATCAACTGGACTCGTGGCGGTCCTCCATGCTTCGGTTTGCACGTTCGTTCAAACCGGATGTGGATGAGACATGAGGTTCTTCAAGAAGGGTGTAAAAAGAGCTGTCCTTCAAAGCCGGCGATGCATTGGCGACTCCTCTGGTGTTGCAAATGTTCATAGGCGACGGTGACTAATTTCCATTAGGTAGTCCGTTTGGCTTTTCATTTAGTACAGATATTAAAAAGACCTAAATAAAGCGAATCTTCATGCCAAACAAAGGTAATTTAATCTTAGTGGTAACAACAGCTCCATATAATTCCGTCTAACGCAAAACTGTTACAAAATAGCGATTTTTATGAAAATCAGTTGCAATTAGTTAAATAAGCAGCTCGACTTCGCGGCGTATAAATTGCTACATTGATGAGTTATGAGGCGTAATTAGTAATTATACCACCCGTCTCGCGCCAATGTACTCCAGTACGTGGCGCGACTGGGATATTACTGGGTCAATGCGGCCCAGTGCACTGGCGTATTGTTTTGCATCTCATCGAGCCCCATCACGATAATTGAAGAAACTTCTTTAGAGTCGTTGTGATTTGAAATATTATAAATTGAAAAGTTACGATAAAGAAACACGCAAAAACCTATAGAATTAAGTCGGCGATAGAATAAGATAAAAAACTTTACACATTATTTTATTTCCTCGGTCTCCTCTTTGCTTGAATTTGATGAAATATGCATTTATTATTAATTATTTTATTATTATTTAGTTTCACTGCTGCCGTGTATTAATTGCCCAAACACACACTTTTCAATAAGTTTTTAAGTAAACCTTTCATTTCCTTTTAAGGAAACCTTTTTTGGTTTGTTTCTAGTAGAAACACCGTCACATCAATATTTGCCTAATAAAAGCACTTGAGCACTACTGTGCACTGGTTGAAAGGACATTTGAGGCTTTAAATTTTAATCGTTAGAGATGGCAACGCAACTATGATCTCTGACCTCTGTTTGTGATATTTACTGTGTTTCTGAGCTGTGTTCCTATAAATAAATTTGGGTCACTGATATGCACATGTACATTCTGTTGTAAACTAAATAAGTAGTAGGTTACTGCGGCTATAAACACCTGTAATCAACTACACATAGCACAGGAGTTCAGCCTAAAGTTACAGATACTCATGAGAGCTAAGACGATCGCCTGGAATTTAACAGCTAGCCAATATTAACAATTTCCTAACGCAACGTGAACTGCTTAACGCTTTTAGGTGTTTTTTTATATGGAAGTAGCAACCGAGCTTGCAGACCATCTAATGGTAAGTTGCCACTGGTCAAACCCTGGTAACATCAGTCTTACCTGAGGTCAGCTACAGATGCGTTCCTTCAGACCAGGATGCAACATAACACTGCTGTTATCAGGCAGAAATAGGTGTGGCGATGGTGCTACCGGAGTCGAACCACAAAGGGTTCTACCACCTACCAACAAACCATGTGACCTAGAACCTTCCCTGTCAAACAATACTGGTTTCACCACCTTACAAACTATTAACATACTCGTAGCTTCAGTTCTTATCAATAACATCGCATAAAGCTACTGGATACCTAATTTTTACTAGAAATTTCAAAAAAACTTTTTGCTACTGTATTAAGTTGCTACTGTATATAGTGGTGTCCTTAAGTAATTAAAACTCATGTCAAGAGTTCATCTCGAGGTACAAAAAAGTGGTTAAGTGCAAATTATCTTAAGGCTATTACTACACTGCGAGAAAAAGATAAGCTATTATCAGGGATGAAGCTCCGTAACCGTAACCAAAACTATCGGATATCCGAAATGAAAATGTATCCGAAATAACCGTATCCGATTTAAAAATTTTGGTTAATTTCGGACGTGTTTTAAGATACGTTAGTTTTATTAAAAAAGAAAAAACCATTTACAATCGAATAGTGAAACTGATAGAATAGTAATAATAATTATAATTGATATAGCTCATTGTAATACCAAATGACAACGTAGTAATACTTAAATAATGATTTTACATGTCTGTATTACGTCGGGGTGTTCTTGTTTTCGTCTTTGTGTACGTTCATGACACTCATGGTAGACGGGAAATCCCAGTGAAGGACTATGAGTGTAGAAAAATGCTATTAATTGTATAATACTTCTATTGAAAATAAAACAAGTAAAAAAGTTTGAATGAATTGATGTTTGTTGTTCAATCACGCCGAAGTCTGGCTGAACGGAACTGGATCAAATTTTTCACAGGGATAGGTAGAGTCTGGATCAGGACAAAAGTTACCATTAATGTAGCAAAATAACTCTAACTTAGTAAAATTTTATATTCATTTTTTTTTTATAAGAATGAAGTAGCAAACGAGCATACAATCCACCTGATGGTAAGTGGTTACTGCCGCCCATGGACATCTGTAAACGTCTTCCCTTAGAAAAGGGGTTCTATCTGAAGTCGATCAAAAAGCGTTGCTGCTCCCGAAGACTGAGATGGTCGCCTCATATAAAAGTGAGTGAGAGTTATTTAAAGAGTAGTTATTTACGCTTGTAGTATACCTCTAATTTACCAGTTTTCTAATAAGGTTATATAAGAAGAAATTATTATTATCGCTTGCAGTACATCTCAGGCTTAACAAGCAATAAAGGTGGTCAGTTTCACATGACGCGCTCTACGCGCTATGAATACGTAACATTATCACCGTTATGTAAATTATTCCTGCCCCTCATACATTACGAAATTAATATACAATGCGGCCATAATGAGTTCTTAATAACATCGCGATGAGGTGCGAAAAAAAATATTGGGTTTAACTTATCTCTCACAATCTAAAACTAGCAAAAAGTTTATAATTCAATGTTACGAATTGGCTTCGTCATGTTCATAATTTAGTGGAAGACATCTTTATGGGCCCATCTGCATATTAATTGTTTTAAATATCTTCACAATTTCTATTCTGTTTAATTATTGCTTTATACCAAATATAGTGGAAACAATTTGTTTTTTATCAGTAGGCCTAGCTTGGCTAGAAAATATATAATTATTTGCTATATCGCGATAATAATTATTATTCTGTTTAAAGTTAAAACGAACATGCACTCCACCTGATTGTCGATGGTAATAGGTAGATCTGATGTCGTTCATGGACAGCCGTCTTAGAGGTCGGTCGAAGATGTGTGGACTTAGATTGGCATGTGTACGTTTATCTGTGATCTTAGTTGATATTTTACTTCTAGATTTTACCCTTAGGACGAGTTTAAATAATAAAGGCCTCCTACACTCATAGCCCAACACTAGGATTTTCTCATGGGTACCATAAACATAAACGCTTTCTACACTCATAACTCCACAGTAGGATTTTTTCTTGAGTCGTGGGCGCCATGGACACTCAAAGACGAATACACAAACACCCAAACTCAGAACAGAAATCTAAATTCATCATTCAGATGTCTGTCTGGCCGGGGATTGAACCCGGAACCCACTTCGTGTCAGACCGGTATGGTGACCGCTCCGCCACGCGGATCGTCAAGTGTATTATGTTTCCTCAAAACAATAATTAATTACTTTTTCGCTCATACTTTGCAATGTATATTTTACATTTTCGGTGATACCTTGTATTTTGCAATTATGGGCTTAATAGGTAAATAAATTATTAGGTTATTTTCGCGACTCAATCCGGTTCGGTCATGTTTATCACGGGCCTAGATTGACGCATAGGATATTTAGTAATTCTATATGTTAATCTACGTTATAAACTACATATGTGCCAAAATTTAGCGAAATCCGACCAGTAGTTTTAGCGTTAAAGAGTAACAAACACACAGACATCCTCACAAATATTCGCATTTAAAATATTAGTAAATTGAGTTGAAATTGGATAATAATCTCAAACTTCAACAAATAGAGCCCAAGTCAATTTTCCGTAATTAAATTAGAGAAAAGCACTTGGTCATAAATCGGACATAATAAAACTTGACAATAAATATTTTGTAGATTGAAATACAAGGCGCGGAGCAATGAGCGCTTCATAATCAGGTTAATGAGCAATTTTCCAACACGGTTACATAATAAACAATGTATAAGCAAACGCACTTTCCGCGACAGGTAATGCCAATTATCGCCAACAAATCGATTGTAAATCGTTAATTGCGATGAAACTGATCGTGAATCGTGGAATACTCGCGTAATGAGACTATCGCAAGGAAATCGGTTGATATTTTTATTCTTTTTTCAGATTATGTTAACTACATTTGCATGATTTTTTTTCGATAGGTAAACCTTCAAAAGTAACCCGGCGCTGGGGGAGCGATGCCTGGTTATATGGGATTTTTCCGCAACCCCCTCAGTGATCGTCCTGAGCGCTGCGAAGAGGACCCTGGGATCTCCAACGGAACGCAACCGGAGTCCTCTGAGTTGTTTTATCCAAATGCAGGATCAATGGCCATATATCTACCAGAGGACTGATATTGGCTCATGATGACAAATCTTGAATGACATTTCAAATCGATAGCGTCATCACATATTTTTATGCTTTATAGCTGTGATTATTTTGAAGATACGATACGATATTATATGATATGACAGGGATATATGATATAGTGTGATATGATATGTATACTCCATATTATTATATTCTATGAGAGTCACAATAAGGGCTGATTTGACTATGAAACCAATCAACCTTGCTTTCATATTCAAACTTAATCTTCAAAAGTCATTCTGTTACATTATTTGATCAGACCCCCGATATCTATACCCGCCGACGAAGTACCCATTCCTTCATACATACATTTCATCATAACACAACAGTAACAAATTGACAACATTCGTTTCAAAGCAGCCAATTTTTTGACATATTCGACATGATCGAGACAGTAACAGCCACAAAAGTAAATGGACCTCAAAACCGAAGCTCCTGTTGCTAGGTGTGGCAAAAACGAAGATAAATTGAATGGGAGCGAGCAAATTGGCGTGACCGATGATATTGTAGGACGGCTAATAAATCGAGCGCCGGTTGAAATCCTGGCCGTCACGCCATCGAACACTATTTGCATGTCGATGTAAAATCGCTGATACCAGGGTGACCATTTGTTGGCCTTTTAGGAATTGTTCCGGTTTTAAATGTTCTCTTAAGTTAAATACTGTTAAGTGTTTTTTTACATTTAAATAATCCGTTAAATTCGAGATACTTACCCTGGTAACTGCCCAAAGTAAGCTAAAGGTAAGCCAAATTCAAAATATTATCATTCCAAGTATTTGCATTTGACATATTTTTAACAAATTCATAATTGTTAACGTTCCTTTGTTGTTTATGATTTTTTTTTGTCAATAAAATGTATTTAACAAAGAAAGCCACGTGTTGGAGAGTTTGTTCAAAATTCTCAGTTTAGTAGTAATAACTTAATAAGTCAAATTTACTTGGCAAGCGGACGATACTTGACATTTTTTAACCAGAGAGGAATGATGTGCTAGGTGGCTGTCAAAAATCTGGAAATTTATTCCGATTTAGATCGATTAAAAACTTATTTTTAAATTTTGTTGGAAATTTTACATTATGGGTTTTGTCAAACAGGCGTAAAATTATAAAATTACATTGTATTGATACATAAAATTATATGTTTTATATAAATTTCACTTATAAATACTTAACTATGGTATAGTTTCATAAACTAACTCATCGTAGTCAAGGTTTTTAGTTTTACTAGACAGAGTAATTGAAAACTGAATTAATTAAAATTTAAAAAGACGTATCTCCTAAAATCTGGATATAAAGCCACATTACAAGATATGCTGATGTGTTGGACGAACGCAACATTCTCCACTAAGTAATTACTGATACTTGAGCAACTTCGGAGTTAGGTGTTAATAAGAACTTTGCATACGCATTCTGATTACATTTGTACCAATAAATTAAAAAATTACCACCGGTTCATTGAACAACGTTATTGCGAATACCTTTTTTGTCGTCCCCACTTAATAATTAGTTGTTTTGCTTTTTGTGATAATATTTGTAAATGTTCGCCGAACAAATTTTCTGTCGTTCTTGATTATGTTATGGTTTTTACTGGTTCTAATCATGACGTAACAAATTAGAATGTTAATATGTACATGGAAACTATCGACTTAATTGCAACAAGACTCAAGTAAATATGTGGCGTTCGTGTAAGTATGTGCCACCATAATAGCTTTTCCTCTTGTGAATGTTAGTATCGAGTAAATCCAGTCAATAGGCAGCAGATCTTCCCGCGAAGTTATGTATCTATTGACACATTGGCAGTACCTTCTTTTAATGAGAGGTTTATCTGTCTTGTAATACCGCTCTTTTGCACTTTCTTATATAAAATCTTTATAAAAAAATATTTTTTATTTAATCGATATCCCGAGGCGTGTTTCAAAGGTTACATTTTCATTAAAAAACTTAAAAAAATATATTTATTTTTAATAATATTTCAGCTATTTTGACTTTACGATTTAAGGAGGTTAGGGTTCATAACCGATATTTTTAAGATGTCCTAATAACTTAATATAAATTAAAAATCAGTTAAATAAATTACACATATCATATTATTCCCTTTAATATTCTAGGAAAATGTCAAAAAAACATACCTGCCTGATTTCGTCATATTGTTCTTAAAGGCGTTTAAAGTCTTAGCGTTGTGGATGGTCTAAAAACTGATTCTAAGAACGAAAATGTCCATCAATGGGACAGTAATGGGTTGATACAACAAAAGCTTCCATAAATTACTTACTTTGTTGCATTGTACAGATCAGAGATCGGCGAAGTCGCTCAGATATCCACTGCTCTGATTTGTTGCCTGATTGTCAATTCTGATGCACTTGTTGCACTGATAGACAATAAGCGATATAAAATAACGGATTTCAACCTGTCGCATTTATAATTGCATATCCTGACCGAGACATATATGTACCTAATAAAAAAAAGAAGTAAGCAAGTCCATACAATATTAACGTTCTAATAATGTCTAAATATAAGCAAATAAATTATAATGTGTTGGTTAATATTATGAGGATAGGTGAATTAATAACGAATTTTTTTGTGGTCATTTGTGTGTTTTTAATAAAACTACTATAGCAAATATCTTGAGGCCTCGTTAAGCGTTAATTTCATTGAAATCCACATAAATACTCTATCAAACTTATAATAATTTAAAGTTATTATAATTACGGATAAAAAACATACGTAATATCATACACAGTTTACAAAAAGCAAGTTTTTTTTATGTTGAGTTGAATTACTTAAATTATTTTGAGCAATATCTATTTGTGACATCATATTTTACTTACACATTATCGTCTTTGTGAACCTGACAACTAATTATAATAATATTGTTATTTGATGTAAGTACCTGTTTTAATTCTTCGTACAATATACACTTTTAATGTTGCTATTCATTGTATTCTTAATATTGATTTTTAGTATTTATTTTTAGCGCTCATGTAGTTTGCAGCTGTAATGTATGTTATAAAATGTGTTATAGGGTGATATTCAACATTAATTTCAATATATAATATATTTAATTATATTAGGTACTGTTAATTTTTGAGTCAAACCTATTAATAATTAAATAGTTTTCTTCTGTTTTATCCGTAGTAGAGCATTTGTGCAAAGCATCAGGTAACAGAGTGTAGTCAAGGGTGAATACTAGTCAAAGACGTTCCAACTTGATTTCTCTTACCACTACCTTCAAACCTTCAGTGTATAAAATTTTAAAGAATTAACGTTTTCTACACTCATAGCCTCACATTAGGATTTTCTGTGTCGTGGGTACCATGGACACACAAAGATGAATACACAAACTCCCAGACCCAGAACAGAATCTAAACTTAGACTAAACTCAAACTAAGGTAGACTACGTGTGTACTACTTCAATTTTATAAAATATTCAAATAGTAACTAATAATTACTTTTTAATTAAGTTAACACGTGTAATTGTAATACATTTATGTTTGACATTAATATTATTCTCTAGCAATTTACTTCAAGTATTATAGGTACCTACTTTTATCAAGACTACCTAAGTACCCCTGCTTCGCTACTGGACAAAAAAAATAGGTTTTACTCGTTAACCATTAAAGTTAGGCGGAAAGTGATAAACACCTTTCGCTAAGATTTTTTTTAAACTTTGAATATGCCATCAAGAATTTACTATTTATTAGCAAACTCTTTTTATTTAACAGTTAATTTAACAAAATGGAAATATGAAAGTCTGAAACCAAAGGGTACAGTGACGTCACTAAAATATTCACCATCTTTAAATAGTGTAAAATATCGTAATCAAAAGTAACCTATAAGAAGACCATGTAAATAAGCTACATCCGTGCAAAATTTTATGTAAATCGGTCTAATTGTTCTTGTGTGATTGATTAACAAACAGACACACCATCTTATTTTAAATATTAGTATAGGTTTTAACGCCAGATTTCATGCTGAGTTACATTAATTACCTATGTAACATTTACTAGGGTTCCGTACGCAAAGCGTAAGAACGGTTCGTCTGTGCGTATGTCTGTCACCAGGCTGTATCTCATGTACCGTGGTAGCTAGACTGTTGAAATTTCCACAAATGATGTATTTATGTTGTCGCTATAAGAACTAATAATTAAAAACAGAATAAAATAAATAATTAAGGGGGCTCCCATATAAAAAACTATTTTTTTGCAGTTTCGTATGAATAATGATACGGAACTTTTCGTACGCGAGTACGATTCGCACATGGCCGAGGATTTATTATTTTTTAACAGCTGTGCCCGGCGGTTTACATTACTTTAAATTGTAAAAATGATTGATAGAGTTGATAGGTTTAATGAAATGAAGAATAATTGCCTTAAGATATGGGCTATATTTTTTTTCTCTACAATTATATATATGGACAGGTTATGGGTAAAATATGAAACACACAAAAAAATCTGTGTATGCAATTTACACACGGCAGAAGTAAAAGTAAGTAATAAAAAAATATTTCTCGCAATAAAGTATATCGCGGCAGTGATAGCCTAATGGCTCAAACTCGGCCTCTCAATCGAGGACCTTGATTTTTCTAAAACTATATGCGTGTTAGAAATAAATTATCACTAATTTACGGCGTAGGAAAAACATCGTGAGGTATCCTACACACTTGAGTTTTCTAATAATCAAAACTTCATGAACTGTTAAGACAAAAAATACATTCAAATTGTAAACTTTATTATTTACTAGCTGAACCCGCGGTTTCACCCGCGTTTAAAAGAAATGTAATGTGACATACATATAATTGAACGTTTTTCGAT
>DWNE01001901.1:0-20364 GCA_018249875.1 Cecropterus toxeus | reverse complement strand
AAAATCGGTCCACTCTAACCATCCATTTCGATGTATCAAACATAAAAAAAAAACAATACAGACGAATTGAGAACCTCCTCCTTTTTGGAAGTCGGTTAAAAAATATCAACTACTTAGCTGTCATGGTTCATGAGATGCAGTGTGATGATGGACAGACGAACAGCGGGGTCTTAGTAATAGGGACCTGTTTTTAGCCTTTGTGTACCATGAATAGGAGATGTATATCCATGTACGTACGAATATATATCACCTAGGCAGGTATCCTATTTCCAATGTATGTATACCCCTTGATACCCTATCGGCAAATATTATTGCCATATTATTCAAGAATCCTATATTTGTATCCCGATCATATTGTGTACAATACAAATAGTAATTTATCAAGATTCAACCTATCTATCCTATTCGAAGGATCCCAAAGAATGATGAATATCATATACCTACGATGAATATTATTCATAATCCTCAGTAAGATATACTATTGGTATACCAGTTTTCCATAAATATTTTCCGGTTATACGAGTATTTAGGGCCCAATGTACTTAAACCCTTACAGAATTGTGATTCGATTCCGAACGCATACGGCCGTACCTATTTCTGCTAGAGGGACTAGTGTGGTGATAGCCAACACAGGTAGCAAAGTATTAAGGCCCTCACAAAGACCTTAATAACAATAAATTATAGATGTTAATTTGTGGCAGCAATGGTCACTTACGGTTAAATAACATGAGTTATTTTAACAAATATGTATTTTGTGGACCTTTTCGTATAAATTGTAGTTATAGTGTAAAGTATGAATCGTCAACCTATTATTGTCCCACTGCTGGACATGGGTCTTCTGCCGGAATGACAGAGTTTTAGCTGCTCCACCGCGCTGGCCGAGTGCGAATTGAAAAAGGAAGAAAAGTATGCATCTGATATCCACATTATTTTGATTCGTTAGTGTTATTTTTATTTACAGGTAAATATATAAAATAAACATGCAGTTTATGTTCATCCTTCAAAGCTTTCCAATTTGCGCTTCAGAAGTATAGCCAAAGTGTCCCAACTTATTTATTGGTCGCTTATTATTTGACCCACCTAATTAGTTATTTATCATCATACTCTTCAATAACTAACTAGATAACCAAACAAACTTTCTTTGATACTTACTTACGGCTTGGATTCTTTGGAAGTTGAGAGTAAAGTGTTAATAGCGATTTTTATGCTTGAGAGAGGTGTTTCTAAACTGACTGACTCAACAAAATTTATGCAATTAGCATAATGACAGTACAAAAATTTTACCAGTTTTAGTACTGTATCCCTCTTCCATGAGCAAATAAAACATATACATTTTAAAAATTGTGTTGGGCCAGATACATTAGCCAGAGAGTCTGGTCGTCCAGGGCCAGGTAGAAGGCAAGAGGGCACGTGGTCCTCGGGAACACTGACCACCTACCAAATACATCTCCGTGTATCTCCTCAGAGCAATCACGACCACTCTGACAAGAGTGTCCGACTAAGAAGAAGATGATATTAAGCGGTCTACGTACTTCGAATTGATTCGGCAGGGTTAGAACCTGAATCTTAATTTAATTACCTTTTCCCGATAAAAACCTCCTATAAATACTTCTTAGGCATATAAGTAGGTCGCGCTTAAGTGGACATCAATATTTAGAAATAATTTTGAGGAAACGAATATATATCTTAGAGTTCTCAAAGATTTCTGAAATCTACCCAACTACTTATCATTAATAAAAACGCATGAATAGCGCCCTGCAGGTACGCCACTTCCAAATATAAATCAAATACAACCCCAAATTTAGAACTGTGCCGGTTAGAAATAATTGCGTCTATTTTAACGAGTAAGGTACTTTCCCTGATTTTTAACGAGGGATTTATTATGTGCCGTGTGAAGATTGCTCTACTCATTAATACAGTTTTGTCCCGGATTTCTCGTTATTAAGCACTCCAATGTCCCTTTATTTAGGTGCTGATTACGAATGGAGCAATCCGTTGCGCGTGACGCACACGTTATATAACGTGTCACGATGTAGTTGTTACGTGACAGTATTAGTTAAGAATAACTGTTCATATAAAATGAACGTTGATTTGTTTGAATTTGTACACCTTGTTTACAAAACAAAGGATGTATTTGTGTTTTTTTAGTCACTTGAACATTCGTAAGATACTGCTTTTTTATTTTTATAACAGGTATATAATCTTTGCACTTGTTTACTTCCACATCGGTAATAGTTATGTATTTTATCAACTTCTTATCAAAACTGCTCACTTAATGTACACATATATACTCTATGCCATATAAATTAAAATTGGAGTAACTAGTATGTAGTTTAGTAAGCAACATTAAAATATATTTTACAAATACTAATATTATACAACACAATACTATACTGCAATACTAAGTACACAGTGGTAAACCATTTCTTCCTCTTAAGAATGTAATATTAAGACTAAAATCTAATGATAACTGTCTTACGTATAACATACTAGCTTATTCCCACGGATCTGCTCGTATCAGTCAGATTTACCACGCTAATACATCCATATCTCTTTGCCAAATTTCAGTCAAAAATCCGACCAGTAGTGTTCTGTTTAAAAGAAATTCTTATCTAACGAAAAAAGGATTCAAGCTCCAAGAATCCTAAGTAGACCTTCAGCAAAATACATTGTTACACTATAGAGACAATTTGATTTCCTTTCGCGTACCTACTTTCGCAGCACTCGTGTGCTTTGGAGCTGAAAAACCTGAGTGTTTTTATTACTTTCTCCCCTTTTATGTTTAGATTGTTCTTGCAATATTATCCGAGTAAAGCAATTCTGGAAATAGTCCCAAAAAGTTTTGATTACATTATACCTTTATAGCAATCTAAAATAGCAAATGCAGTAAAATAAAAAGCCTCCCGGGTTCAAAATTAAATTTAAATTAAGTATATAAAGTGTTCATAAAAACAAATTAATATTTTTGAGCAGGTAAAAATTGCGTCCATGTGATGTTAAAGAGACACTTCCTATTATTTCTAAACCGTAATGTAGCTCAGCTAAAAACAGAGTGAATTAAAACGGTCACTAAAGATAAGGCTTTTGAAGTTATTCTAAATAAGTACCATTGCCTTCTAATTTTCTTGTATTTTCCTTATTATACAAGTATTTAATACTGCTACATCTTGGTATTAATACGGAGACGAGGCATCATAACATAGCCTTCAGGAATAGTAAGACCAAGCCACCATGCCAAGGAAGACAATAACCACTTATGGTTAAATTGACGTTGTCTTGAGTCTTTTTTTATGAGTATCCAAGATTTTATAAGTTATGACCTTATAAATTAGACCCTTGAATTACTAAGTCAAAATCAATAATAAAAGGAACATCGTAAATGTTGGTTTTGTTTTGGTAAAAGTTCCAGGGTCATCACGATTGTCATATAAATGTACTTACTGCAGCTTTGATTTTTTTAGAAATCTCATGCGTTTAGGTTTCCTTACGGTATTTAATTTCACCGTGCATCATATGTACACAACTTCGAAAATTACAAGTACGTGGATTACAAGATTGAGAGGCCAAACTTCGAATCACTGGGCTACAAGCTTACATCCAAGATATTTAATCTTAAATTTTACATTACATTTAAAAATAAAATGAAGTCATCATGCTTCACCTCTCACGCAGACGGTAATAAATTTACAAACACGAACCGCTGAGTGACGATCTTCACAGTGAAGCATTGGAAATTTACTTAAACGTAAAAGCGTTCATTGAGTTCGTTTCTGTACGAATCAATCGTAGGGAAGCGAATAAGAGTAATTCAGCCATTCAAATTTGAGTAAACCCTTGACAGGAAATTAAATCTAAGGTTCTTACTGCGTTTTTATATTCTGCAAAATATGTTCGAACGTTACGATATTAAAACTAGATAGACATTTACGAGAGGCCTTGAAAAAGCTGTAGTTAGATAGTTAGAAGTACATCATTATCATCGGGATTTGACACGGTATTTCGACCTAAATCTTTCAGAGAAGTCTATGCAATTTCGCTTGCAATCTTGCATATCATCCAAAAGAAAAAAATATTTCTGCTCGATCCATTGTTCAAGAGAACTCACGCCTACGTAACGTCTCACATAGAAGGTACAATTTTATAAAACACTATTAGAAGCTAAATAGCAAAGCTTTCTCGCTTTTGCTTCTAAAAATGCACATGAATGAAGTTGCAAGTAGAATAAGCTATCTAAAAAGTAAATTATTTGTGTCTCCGTACTTCGAGGTAGAAAAGGTAAAATTGTTTTTCGTATTCGTTCATGACCATAAATGATTTTAGACTAATATTATCACGGAATTTATACATTTTAATATGTTGCGGGTACTCACGATATGCGGTTTTTTGAATTTCTTTTTTTGCCGATATTTCGATAGAAATTCAAAAAACCGCATATTGTGAGTACCCGTAACATATTTAAAAATGCATGAACATAAAATTGTAAGTTTTTTTTATGAAGTGCACCAATACTATTTAGATGATAATAATGAGATTATGCTAGAAAGTTAGAAACATATTTTGACATATTTGATTCACCGACTTATTAATTTATTTCCTATTTTTGAAAATGTGCCTATTTAAGTAGGTATTTTAAGAAATCCGAAGATTTATTTTCAGAAAGCCCTCTTTACCGAAGCGTACAAATTAGACCATAATTTGCGAATATTGCTGCTATGAAAGAGACATTAATGTGATTTTAGAGTCGCTGCAGTAGAATGAAAACTGTATGAATTCTTTAAAACATGCTGAAAAGCTTCGAAACTCAGCTGAACTAATTTATTAGAAACTAGATAAAGACTCATATAAAAACTTAGGCTATCCCCGTTCGCGGCAAAGTTAAAATTTAACGTACACTTGGAAATACTTATCAAGTAATCTTAGACTTTGTTTATAATATCTTGAAATATACTACAAAAGTCTGTCGTTTTCATGAAACAAACTGTGTATTATTATAACACGCTATCATTTGAATCAAAACTTTTTCCATTAAATTTTATTTCTCTCGTATTCATAAAATTCGTTCGTAAACATAAAATTTTACGATTTTTTTTTTATGCAATTCACAAAGACTATTTAGGTGATAATGACGAGCCCGTGTTTTTAATACCAGTAAATAAACAAATAAGTAGTCTTAACGAACGCAAAACCACACTTAGTATTCAATCCTTTTGGTCAACAATGGGCAAAAGCCAACTTGTTGATAAGCAGACGACGTAGTAATCCCAAATTGGACAGCTCAAGCCTTTCGTTTATCAAAACAGATGAAGGAAATCTGTTATAGCCAATCTTAGTAAGGTTGAGATGGATCTCCGCATTTTTTACCTCCACCCGATAAATCTTCTTTTATCCTACCGCATTTATTTACATAATAACAAACAAATGTTTTACATTTACGTATATTTCTATCAGCGAACATAAAAATGGTACTAATAAATTTGATCCTTAACTTAGTAAATCCAACATATCATAATGAAACATATGAGAACTTAATATATTATACACCTACTTGCATTTATTATTTGTTAAACTAAATCTAAATACTGGAATGTGAAAAATTTTGGTCAATATATTAAACACTAAAATTAATTCAATATCAAACTGTTACTAAATTATAAATTCACAATCCTTTTGTGTTGAGAACTATTAACGTTTAGGACGAGTGAAGGGTCCAAGTAGATATAGCCTTATAGGCAACCGTGGAGCGATATAAATACACGTAACGGATTTCAAACGGTGCTCAAGACTAAAATATGATAACATAAAAAATGAAACGGATAATATTATGATGAAATATAATATCTATGTCCAAATATCAAAAATAGTAAAAATCTACTTGTGAAAAAACCCAAATTTCATACTAACCTTTAAATATACTTATAAATAACTTGATAATGATAAATTGATATAATATTTTATATGACTTTCTTGCATTGTTCTAGGAACGATATTTAACGCGGATGATGGACGAGTAATTGAAGACACCCAACACTTCACTATTTACCTGACTGTGTAGGCGGGCGAGTCCCGCTTCCACAAATATGTACGTAGATTCTGCGACACCATACGATTGACCATGTGTATTATTCAGACATCATGTAGGCCAATCCTGAATAGATTTACGTCTGCTAGTCTAGCAAATTCTCTATTACTTTTTCTTCGTAACGCTTAACAGCTTTGTAAATAATAAATTTGTAAATATGGCAAAAAACAATTTTCGTGAAAAAGAAACATTCTGTTATATATTGCTTCAGTAGAAGCGAAGGATTAAAAAACCAATAAAGCCGGCCGCTCTACCCGTTTTAATTTTGGTCCTGAATATTTGCAGGCCAAAATCAAATAATAACGAGGAATATAAAGAAGAGGCGATAATTAAATCGAGAATTTACGCTTGTTGCCCTCTGACGGCCATAGTCAAGGTAACGTAATTTACTTGGCCTAATGGATTTAAGTGCTTAATGTACTTCAGAAGTTCCTATTGGGAAAAAAGTATCTAATTCTCACAAGAGCGGAATTATGAAATATGTGACACAGCAAACATACTTAGGCATGTTGAGTATCATCCGAATGCTTAGGGTCACAATAATTCGTCCCTGTTGTTCTGAGATTAGAACAAGGCTACGGCACGCAGGGCTACAGAGGGCACCTCTGCCAGTCGTAAAGGCGATTAGGAGGGGGCTTCTAGGTCTCCTACTGTCAAGACAACCGTCATCAGTAAGGACGAAGTACTACCAGATGGTGCAGTGGATGGAGCTCGATGGTTCAACGCGCCCAAAGGATCCGGACGTGTTCTGATGGAGATTCCTGAGTTCTCTTCGCAGCACCAAGAACAGCCACCGTGGGGATTTTACTATGGCATAATTCTCACGTAACCCAACATCGCTCCCGCAGCGTCGGGTTTCTTTTTAAACGTCTTCCCCTAGAGAATTAAAAATTAAAAGTAAAAAAGGTCGCAATAATTATAATACAAGATCGGTCGAAATTCAATCGGTCCAATAGTAAATTTTCCAATCCTTGTTGATATACCGAAACAGATCACATGGTCAGTTAAATGGATTACTCAATAATAGGTATTTATTTATTTATTGACTTGAAGTAATATCCACCTTCCTCCACCACGTCACTCGCTGAAGTATTAAAGTTCTATTCGACATCTATTCTCCACGGTTAGGTTTGCACGTTCGCTATTTGGTAGAATGTCCCTCCACCCGAATTATTTCCAGAGAGTTATGACATGGGGATCTACAATCGTTTAAATGTCGATTCCTCTGGTGTTTGAATTGTCGATAGGCAACGGCAACTTCTTTCCATCAGGTACTCCGCCTGTCTAGTCGTAAGATATAATTATATGAAAAATCCAGCATGAAATTAATCTCACCAGTAAGACTGTATGCTTTACCATCGAAAATGTTCACAGCTACTAAAATAAAAAGTATTTCTGAAATTTGATCCATTCAGCATTATCATATTGAAGTATAACTTGTTGCATAACTATGAAATACGCGCGAGCTGCAGACCGCTAGCTATTTAAATTACATTTCCTATATTGCAATTTCTGTAGCAATAAATTGTATATTCCAATTGGATAAAATTTCATAAATACATTGTTACATATTAATACGAGAATCTCTATTGACTGAAAATGAATGATGAGCTTAAAATTATCATTTGAAAACCAGTTATTTAAGTCTTTTTTTATTTTATATTACTGAAGTAGCAAACGGGCATACAGTCCACCTGATTCTGAGTGGCCACTGCCATCCATGGACTGGTCAATCCCAGATAAGATAAGAGTGTTACATGAAATTGACCACAAATGCGTTGCTATCCCTGAGCACTAACTTGGAACGCCTTAGACAAGTATGACTCCCGTACACCCTTCAGTCCCAAAACTGTGTTTTGGTCACAGGTGGAAATACATAGATAGTGGCGTGGGTAATACTGAACTTGAACTACAAAGAGTTCTAGCTCTTTTGTTAAAGTTTAGCTTCAGAGTCTCCCATATATAATAAATGTATTTTATTCGTGAACAGAGTAGCATAAATTCAGGTATTATGTGCAAAAATACCTACATTTGACGATTATGCCATCACTCAGGTACAATGGATTCACAAAGAGCTCTAACATCTATATACTTTTATCCTTACTTTTACTTTCACATGGTCATGTGGAACGTTATTGGATAACTTTAGCTAATTTTCTACCACAAAGTGCCCACCCAGTAAGCTAACCGAATAATGGGACAAAAACTTTTGGTCTTATATAAGTTTCCAACCCAGTACTAACTAGCTAAAAGCTCACACATTATCCACTAGAATGGAGTGTTTACTTAAGAACCTGAATGAAAAGAGCTTAGTAAAACAAACTTTACTTAAAATAAAATTTTGCGTTTAAAGATAGGTACGCATATTTTTTATGTTTTATACCACTTTCACCGCTGGATTCTAATGGTACAGGACCGGTCGGAGTTGCGCAGATTAGGGGAGGCCTATGTCCAGCAGTGCACTTTAAAGGGCTGATGGATGGATGGATGGATGGATACCACTTCTTATATCTCATTTCACGGATTTCTTCCAACTGGGGGCACCTGAACTGTACCTACTCCGCGGGAGTACACTTCAGATCGTCATTACTCGAGTCCATATTCAACGAAGGGGTTTGGGTGAGTGACCAACGTGTGGCAGATATTTTCAAACCACCCCAAGACCGCCGCTGTTTAGAAATTGTTATGTTATGATAACAAACCGGAGGCCTAAATAGTCCCTCAAATTATAAGCGACCTAAGAATAGTGCTATATAAACGCTTTCTAAACATCGACCTTCCGACCGCGTCCGACGTTGCTTATGTTTTTATAGAGGTTCAAGATGTTTCTTTAGTGAGTGTAATAAACTGAATCGAAATTAACTATACTTAGAATATGCATGTGAAAAAATACGTTGTAGCTTATTAATAATTTTGATAGGTACATATAATACGACCAGTATTACTAGCTGATTAATCCAGTTACACTCATAATTACTCTCGTGGCTCGTGATGATCTTATTTTTCAGCTATGTGACAACCACAATTTATCACGGCTGAATTTCAACATATTAATATCTATTTTAAATTTACGTTTATAATCGTTAGGGGTAATTCGACCCCATTAATACATATAAGCGCTATGACATGGGGCTCTTCAAAGCGGCAGTGGCCACTTACCATAGGGTGGACTGCATGCTCGTTTCGTCCCAACCCATTGTAGTCCCACTGCTGGGCACGAGTCTTCTCTCAGAATGAGAGAGTTTTAGTTCATAGTTCACCGCGCTGACCAAGTGCGAAATGGTAGACTTCGCACACCCTTAAGAACTCTTTTTTTAAGAACTCTCAGATGTGCAAGTTTCCTCACTATGTTTTCCTTCGCCGTAAAGCAGTGATAATTGAATTGTAATACGCACATAATTTTAGAAAAAAAATTGTGGTGCGTGCCTGGGATTCGAACCTCGGACCCTCGATTGAGAGGCCGATTTTCAACGATTAAGCTATCACTGCTCGTTTACTACTTCCATATTATAAATAGGGCTAAAAGAGAAGATTTCGGCTTAGAAAACCATCCAGTTCGTCAAGAGATGCTTATGAATGTGTACGCTCGCCTTAACATGGATTTCTAAACGGAAAAGTCACATATAAACCTTAACTGTAGTATTTCAGTGAACAATGGAAAACGATACCTCACTTGTGGCTTCCCGTGTCGATTCGTTACAATGTACTGAATGAGACGTTTGGTAAAAGGAAAATAACAAAAGAAACGCTTGATGTGAAATATTTCAGGGCTTATTCCAATTCTTTGAGCATTTTATTAAGATTTTCTTGATGAAATTAAAGTGTTTTTCTTTTGAAGGGCAAATAACCGAATTTTATTGGGCTTCGTTTTTTGTCTTATTGTGTTTCTATACGAATCAATTAATTGATGTATTTTTAACGGATTTTATTATTTATGTTTCATTTAGTGCTAACTAAATTTGATCATTAGCATTTGTTGATAAAAGTAAAGGTTTTACTATTCGTCGCATTTCTTTTTTTACATCTATTGAAGGTCATTTTACTTTAGTTAAGATTGAAATTAAAATAGTTTTGTACGACGCTTTAAATAACTATTCTTTTGAGGAAATTTGAAAAGCCCAGTTCATTAGTCTGCTTTTGTAAAGGGTCCCCTATTCGTTATTATAACATTTGTAGCTTTATTGTAGCATAATGAAACAAGCCTTGAGGCACAATTTAGTGTCCGTGGCTATAAAGAATTTTGTATATAAATATTTTATAAAATTTTACTTAATGAGGATACCTATCCTTTTTTCAAATAATGTATATTTAATGGAAAATACAAGTTTATTGCGAATCATTTATATCCTTTTTATAATTAATTCGGTTAGCCGATACTTGCACAACAAGTAAAAATACTCGTATTATACAGTATTATTACGTTAATACAAAATGAGTATAATTCAAAATAACTTTCGCGTAAAATTATCTCATTGGAAAACAGCTTTTATTACAAGAGCTATAGGTGAAAAAAGAGAAAAAGGACATATCTAACTATAGAATGTTCCTCGCTATCAATATACCTACGCTAGTTTGAATATAGTAAAATTTGGCATATTACCCTCATTTCTATCCAAACTAATGACACACGTGGTTATTTTTTTTTTTATTTGGCCAAAATGCCCATTCTATTAAAGCTGAATACTTTTACAAATAAATCAAAGTAAGTGCCAACATATAATTATGTTTGTTTTATAAAATACATTTTTTTCATTTAAATCGCGCAAGATTTATCCGATATAGAAATACCTAAACCTAGAGAGGAAAAAAATACTCGTGTATCAATTCATTTATATAAAAACCGCACTTCTATGCTTAAACAAAATTACATAGGATCACTTAAGGTCACTTCTGTTTTAAAATTGAAAATCCGAACATGAACGTATATGCAGCATTTTATACATTAACGACATTAATGTTGCAAATGTCCATACGCGACGTTGAGTACTCTCCATCCGACAGCTCATCGGGGATATCGCTCGATTTTATACGAGTAAAAATAAGTTGTGAAATCGTGAGCATGAAAATTCAATAATAAAAATATTAAATTTTAATATGTACTCGGTACATGTGATTTTTTTCTTTCTTTTTGCCAATGTTTGCGATTTAGCTGTGAATATTAGGCTTAAATCGAAAATTACACAAACAGTAAAATATTACTTTGTACCTATTTCGTAATGTTAGTCGCCATTTTTCACTGTTTTAAATTACACATACTCGTATATAACTAGTAGCGTATCTGTTTGAAAAGAAAAATGTTTTAACTGATGACAACCGCCGATAATGCTTTAGTCTATAAAGAAAATTACTAAAGTTTAGTGCTTTTCTTATATATTCGATTATTGTTAATTTAATTATCATTCATTAAAAGTTTGTGTAAGTTTTTTTTTATATTATGATAACATTTATACCCTCTAAATAATCTTAATAGATGTATACACACACACGCTTTCTACACTCATAGCCCCACACTAGGATTTTCTCCTGTATCATGGGTGCCATGGACACACAAAGACGAATACAGACCCAGAACAGAAATCTAAACTCATCATTCAAATTTCTGTCTGGCCGGAAATCGAACAAACTAACTAAAATCGATAAGAAACCCAAAATACAGATAAGGATAAAATAAATACGAGACAATGTTAAACTGATTCAATTCTTGAGAGAATCCAATTTATTTCATCTGTATCCGACTTTTAGAAAATTGGAAAAATGTAACAATAATTGGGTACCTAATTTTTGCTACTGAGTGATATTATCGCAAGCGATATGTTATCCTCCAAGTTACGGCGTTAAAAACATCTGCGGTAAATTGTTCCCAATTTTTCTTTTAAATCTAAAACAAATTACTCTTGCCACGATGAATATTCAAAAGATCTTTTTCATGTTAAAACCTTTATATCGCCAAGAGAAATTAATTGTCTGAAAAACAATTTTAGTGGGAAACTTTGATACTTAATCATTGAAAATAAAGGAAACACTCGTTAATTGTTTATTTTGTTTAGAAACTTGTGTGCACACTTTTTGTAGTGGTGATATAAGCGATGAAAAGGCTCAGAGAAAGACTTTAGTCTTTTAAAAAGACTTAACTCAATTTTACAAGACTCGTTTCTAAATTGAAGACTCCAACTAGCGAGACCACTAAGTGTTTTAGTCGTGTAAGTGGTTTAAGCCAAATCGATACGAAGTTACAAGTATTTATCAGGTAATAGAACTAGTGTAGTTCGACCAGGGAGGCACTATCGCCACACCTATTTCTAACGTGAAGCAGTTTTTGGGTTTTGGCGGAAGAATGTGGTTCCCACCCACTAAACAGCGGGGATGGTAAATATCTTTCACGTTCGTACATTATATTACAATGTTTTAAATAATATTGTATTAAGTATCATATATAAATTATGGATCCCGGAGGTATTCGACCTCCTTAAGAGTACCCCTCGAGGCCCAAATATCCCTTACCAACCCAATGTTGACTTAGCCATAGCATATGAGAGACCCGGAGGGTAAGACGTCCCGCTCATTCGTTCATTCAAGGGTGTGATTGCAGGCTCACTTATATATGAGACAACCATCTTAGTCCTCGGAAATAGCAACGCATATGTGATAGACTTTAAATAGAACCGTGTTCTAAGTTGCTTACATTCTATGTAAAGATGTCTATGGGCCATTAGCACTTAGGTACCATTACGTGGACTGCATTCGTGTTTGCGACTTCAAACTGATAAAAAAAAATAAAAAACCTACTGTTGGTTAATTGACTAATTTCGAAGTCTACCAACAAACCATTAACAGTAGGTAAACGTGTCTACGAGTCCTATATTTTTTTAAGAAACAACTTAAAATCTTAAGGTCAACTAGTCTGTTGACCTTAAGATTTTAAGGTCAACAGACTAGTCGAATCCTTAAAAATGAATCGAGTCTGAGAAAGACTAAGTCCTTATCATCGCTAATTGGATTAGCATACTAAATCGTAATTTTTTATTTCATATAAACAGTACTATTTTTCTTCATATCAATTCTAGAAAACGCTACTTTGCGAAGAAATAATAAAACACACGCATAAAGATAAATGCATATTCCAGGCAAATAGCTATTCTGGGATTAGAGCTAAGCTTCCTTAAATATGTATATAGGAAATTGCCAGGCTATTTTCCTAAACCTCTGGCGATTTAGATACTGTTTTCTCCCGCCACATGAGGGAACTAAAGTGTTCTTAAAAACGTTGGGAAAAATAGAATTACAATTCCATTAAGTATACCGAGGTTTTTTAGAGTGCTTTAACGACCTTCCATACTGTATTCATGTATGACTTCAAGCTGTTAGTACTATCACCAGCGGTTCAAAGATTTTTGTTTGGGTCTTCAAAAGTTAAGAAAATAATGGAATTTAGCGCCCCCTAAAAATCACGGATGGGTTTCATACTGTAATAATAAATTTTCCAAATTTATCATTGATGGCAATAAAAATCGCAACTACAAAAAAAAACAGATTACAAATAGAGCTGTACTGAAATGATTTCCATTCTTTGCTTATGACAAAAATAAAAACACCATATTATATACGATGAAATATTTTCGTATGTTAAAAGAATGAAAATAATGTATTTCATGCAGATAAAAATACTAGTGTTTGCAACACGTAATATTTCACTGATAAATTTATACCACTAACATGATGACTGAGAAGAATGAGATGCAATGTTTCACCTCCCCTTCCCGAGTTCCTTGTTGGAGGGGTTTAATCTCAATGAAATAAAATAAAAAGGAGGAATTAATAGCAGGAATTTCAGTCTTACTTGGAATAAAATCGTCAAAAACAAATGTTTTTGATAGCAAACATTTCTTTTATTTAATTTTGATGTTGAGTTTATCAATTTATTACGCTCTCCTAATTTGCTCTCCTATTCTTGAAATTAATGATTGGAGTTTTCAGAATTGTAGTAACTAATTAGGTACAGCTATTATTTTTATTTAATAAAGATATAAACCGCTTCATTGAAAATTATTATGTGCTAAGTGCTATAATTATGTGCGTAATTATAGAAGAAATGACGCTTTCTACACTCATAGCCCCACACAAGGATTTTCTCCTGTGTTGTAGGTGCATACAAAGACGAATACACAAACACCCAGACCCAGAACAGAAATCTAAACCCATCATTCAGATGCCTATCTGACCGGGGATCGAACCCGGGACCCACTGCGCGTTAGATCGGTATAGTAACCGCTCGGCCACGCGGGTCTTCGCGGGTGGGTATTATTTAGCAATTTATTTTAATTCACGTTTTTACCTCTCGGACCTCAAATGTCAAAATTGGATTTACCCCAATTCAAAATTGGGAATGACGTTGACCAAATTTGACATAAAAATACTCTGTTTAATATTTTATCTTTAACAACATGAACAGTCAAACACGATATTCATGTTACTATTACAATTTTAAGTAAGATTATATTTTAGCTATAAATATATGGTTTTTCAATATCGGATTACAGATTTGTTTGTCAATTTCAATTAGCGATCTCAGAGGAAATTTTAAATCTCATCACGGTCCTATACTACGATTCCGTCTCTTTGGTGACATGGACCCACCAGGAGTACATAAACATTCAGATCTAAAATAGATATCTAACTCATTTTTAACATAACCCCGTTCATGATCGGTATGTCACGTAGGTCGTCATCATTTCTATGATATGTAAATATTTACATTGCCCTACTTAATTTACGTATTTTCCCACGTTTACGTATGCATTAAACTGCCAACAAAATGAAACACTTTGAATGTATAATGTACTTAATTTTATTAACTCGTCGTTTGTGAAAACAATAACATAATATAAAACAAGGCTGAACAAAGTGTGTTACGAATAAGATAGAATATTAAGAACAGTAATATTGTTGAGAAATATTAAATGACGTTAAGCTTTATATTACGTAATATTGGGATAAATGGTTTACAAATCGTATTTTGTGACGTATTGTTTGTGAAGTTGTCCCTCTCATATATGTAAAATGGGCAACCAATCCATAAAAATATACAAGACCACGTATACCTATATTCGATTTTTTTCAGATTATTCATATATATATATAGATTGGTACAAAATAATAATCATCTGAATAATCTGAAAAATCTAACTTCATTGCGACCGCCTATTATGCTCGTGTCCTCCGTTACGATACTCATAGTATAGGCATAAAGACATTTTTATTTATATTTAAAAGTATTACTCAACTGTCAAAGGTTTGTAAGCTGGGAAATACTCTCCTGCGTTTTTAATTATTCAGAGCTTTAGTACGGCCTAATGACGGAAGAGTTGAAAATACGAGAAAAAAAGCTCATTTCATTTTCATCCCGTTCTAAGACGAAGTAAACACTGAATTCCACTCAATGGTCTGGTTTTATAGAGATGGTCGACTGCAAAAGTAAATTATCGGTTTTATGAGACGAATCGGTAGTAATTGTACGAGTATTTATAAAACTCGCAATAATTCTAACGCGGTTTACAGGTTATGAAAGTATGAAACAATATAAATATTTTTATTCACTAAGAAATATGCACACATGTAGTTATTGTTCTTAGTAATAATAATATATTTCGTACCATGGTATAATAATAATACAAAATTATACTTATTCCAGTAAAAGTATTAATCTATCGGGAATTGCACAAAAGCAAATACAGTAAGTTCATTTGTAGTTTTAAAATCAGACTGCCTGATGGGCTGACTGCCGTTTGAGGTTTTAGTAAACGTAAAACTTAACATGTCCTGTATACGTTTTTACCTTAATTATAACAATATACCAAATGTTTGTCGCACTGGTTGTAATTGTTGACCATAAATAAATATAAATATAAAGATAATTTGTTAGTCACCGAAGTAAAATATAAGAAATTCTCAATTTTTAGCAGATTGTATATGTATTGACAACAACTGAATGCGAAAAACAGCTTTTTATGTACTTTTCGTCTTTCGTCAGGCGTCGTAACTATAAACAAAATCTCCTCAAATAGCTGATGGTTGCATGGAACTAAAACCGTTCAAATAAATTTCGAACATCTCTAGTTAAAATGTTTTTAATACGTTGGGTCAGAGTAGCCTCAATAGAAAATTCTGATTGAAGTTTTACTGCGGTAAAAACAAAGGTTGAACAATGAAACATTTCGCATTTTCCGAAGATATGAAATGGCTTCCCAGAACTGAAAAATCTTTGAAGCGAATTAACTTACGAATTGTTTCCTTCAATCGAAGTAAGCATTTCTTACTTAGAAAACGGTAGCAATTTAATTTCTTACTAAGAAAACGGTAGCAATTTAAGTTTAAAGTTTTATATGAAGTATATTATTAGCAATTAGAAGAATATAAGGAAAACTTTCTCAGTATCTACATCATAAAAATTAGCCTAATATCCAAAATTCATTATTATAGCATTAGTACTTTAAGTCCGGCGATGAATAGTAAAAATCTCTACACTTTTATATAATATACAGATTCAATTATGAAATGTCCAGTACTACGGACTGTACCTAAACCAGTACCACTTTACCACTTTTAACCCCTTCCTTAATTATTATTTTCAACTGGAATAATCCACACAGAATACCTTACTCTGTTATCGATATTTGTGTCAAATTTAGGGTTCTATATTCCATTTTATGTGACATAAAATAAAACTTTATGCGATGTCTTTTTGCGGGTTAATAAACTTTTATGGTACGGATATAATACATACATTATGTATGTGCACAAAAGGAACTACTTATTTGAGTATTGAAGGTACTTTTATTAATTTAAATTAAAGTAGGGTGCACCAATGTTAAAATATATATCCCAAGAGAAGCTATAGTAAGAAAGTACAAGAGTTACAGGCCAGATTTGTCCCAAGTAATAACAAGGAACTTTGCATATTAATCGATGAATCCGACAATCTTTAATATTAAAAAGCCGCAAAAAATTCAGTTCTTGTATGACTTTGTCTTTCGTTCATTCTTTTAAGGAGGATATTTTCTGTATTTAAGGAAGCCGGAGCTTTATTGCATTGCGTTCGAGACCGTAAAACGTCCCTACTTCGCTGATGAAACCCTGTATAATTAAAAAACGACTGTGTAAAAGAAATAAACTTTCTTTAAAATAGAAGCCCAAAATTAAAATATCAAGTCCTCTTGTATAAACTGGACACGTAATGTACATTCAAAGGAAATTTTAAATCCCTGGGAAATTAATAACGAAAAATATTAGGAATTAACATATTGCGTCTATCTTGATAATATTATAAAAGCAAAAGTTTATGAGGATGTATATCTGTTTGTTACTCTTTCACACAGAACTACTGATTGGAATTGAATGAAATTTGGCACACGTATATTTATGATCAGGATTAACACACAGGATATTTTTTACCGTGGTAAATAACCAAAGCGCGCGGAGCCGCGGGAAAAAGCTAGTATGTAAACTATGTATTATGTAATATGTAAAATATTGTGGATTTATTTATCCACTAAAATTGACCCACAAAATTATTAATTCGTAAACTTAATTGAAACCTAATTACTAGCCAATAATTTGAAGACTCTAACTTTCAATTAAACGTTGTTGTTTTTTCACGATGCTTGGAGCCATAGAGGCTACCATTAGAGGCGTATACAAAGGGCCTGAGTCAAATCGCCCCTGCTAATATTGGCCGATGCCTTAATTTGCATGTAAATCAGCAACCGGTAAGCCTTGGTGAAACCGATGCCGACCAAGTTAACAGCAATTAGCCACTTAAATCATTCTGAGATACGATCTATGCGTAATTAGTTTACATTGCAATTCAGCTTCAAAGTTCTCGCATGTAAGATATTTTTATTAGTTTTTAATACTTTACTATATAATCTATATTGTATAATAATACTATGTACGTCTTAATACTTCCAAGGACTGCCAAATAAAACGCTATTAGTACATATTAGTTAGGTAAATACTGTGATATTTTTTAGCTAAGAAGCTTGTAAGCTAGCTAAGGAACATTCACAACTACTTACGGTCATGTGCAATCAATCCCAGATACTAGTACTACTCGACCAAGCTAACTAGACAATCGGGAGCAATGCGGTCTCCCTCCCCGGTCCGTCTCATGCCCCGCTCTCGTCCTAGTACCGTTCGCGCCTAAACTCCCTAATCTATTATGACTTACTATTAATTTAATAAATAAGCAAAATGAATCTGTTGTAGTCATTAGTTTCTATTACAATGATAACCTAAATATCTAAAAAAACGTTGTTAACGTTAAACGTTAAGTATTATTAAGATTAAGTAATTATTAAGGCAGAAATTTATTAAAATTTACATTTCATTGAAATCAACATTTCACAAAAAATCATTATTGTAATTTTTTGTCGTTAACACTTGCGAGCTTGCAAATGACGTCACGTTCGATATTTGTCTAGTTAGCTTGGTCCGCTTGTAAGATTAGAGTGTTACCTGAGGCCGGCCACAAATGCGTTACTAAACATGAGATCTAACTTAAAAAGCTTCAATTACTTATCATGGTTCCCGGATTCTGGAACACAGCATTCCTTAACATCGTTTTTATTAGACAGGCTCTTTTGTATCCAAAGTTATCAAATACAAATAGTAAAATTTAAAATATGATTATTGTATTCAACGGGGCTTTGGTATTTATTAAAAACTTCATTTTGTGCGTACTGACCCAAATTATCCCACTTGAAATGCAAATTATTATTACTAAATGATAATTTCAAACGAAGGCCTTTTAATCCCCATTCTAGGTAAATAGTTTGATATTAATATTTATCATTCTATGGTAAGTCCACAATTATTTCTTCTGTGTCGCTGAAACTTAATTTTACTGTGTTATTAAATTATTACCTATATATAAAAAGAAATAAAAATAAAACTACAAAAATACAAACAATGTCTATTGACCATTCAAAAGTTGCTTCATAACAAATAATAATTTTTATTATTATAATATATTTAACAAACAATAATAATTTTCATTTCCACATAGCTACGATAACACTTCAACAAAGCACCAGTAGAACATTATTATTAAACTTACATTACCGGTTGAAAAGTGTTACAATAGTGTTAAAGTGGCAAGTAAACAAACGTTCAGACTGAAAAGAAATACATTATTTACTCGTCGCCTGAAAATTTAATAATTATAATATTAGTCAAAGTGATCTTTGAATTCTGTTACATATGATTCATTTGTTTGTATTAGACTCTGAAACCTACGGCTTAATGCAAGGTCGAACCCAGAATCATAGCCGTTCTTTGTAGGGTCAACAAAATATAGTATTTTTCAAAATAAGCTATAAAAATATAATGCACACATAAAACATTTAGTATTTTATGAACAAAACAATACTCGTAGACAAAAATATACTACGTATTTTAATAAAGCTGTATTTTCTTACTCAATCTACACTTTTTATTTGTATTGTTTCAAGTTAAAGTGTCATGGTTCATTAAAAGTACGTACCTAATGACGTGATCAAAAAGTTTTGATAGGGAACTGACTGATTTTTCTGTTGGATTTCGGTGTCGAAAATATACAATAGTATTGTAGCGTTATTTTTTCAATAATATATATCGATATAGTAGGCAGACCCGATTAAGTACATTACTATATATTATAGTACGGTTGGCAAGTGGCAACCCTAGTTCTTTGGCTTATAAGGGACTAAACTAAACCTACACTAACTGTCTAACACTTGCTTGTATTATTATATACGTTTGCGCAGAAATACCCCAGCTATAAAATGGTTCAAACTTAGCAAAAATTTTCTAACAGAAATGAAGGTCACCCTGGAATATTCCGACCTCGTTGTTCTAGCTCGGTGTCCGAATATGGTACTGTTATTGAATTCAATGTACAATATTCATATGGATATAGTAACTAACGTCTGCTAAAAAATATTCGAATGACAAAAAATTATTCTTATCCTTAATCGAATAACGAATAAAAATAATTTTTCGTCATTCGATAATAATTTTCCTTTGAATAAACTAAATTATTTATTATTCGCAAATAACAATAGAAAAAATATTATTTCGTTATTAGAATAAATTTTGCCCAACTGCAGAGGTCCATATCATATATACCTTACAGACTAACATGCATATATTTAGATTTAGACGCTTTCCACACTAGGATTTTCTCCTGTGTCGTGGGTGCCATGGACACACCAACACGAATACACAAACACCCAGACCCAGAACAGAAATCT
>DWNE01001900.1:0-20369 GCA_018249875.1 Cecropterus toxeus | reverse complement strand
TTTATGAGATACAGCCTGGAGACAGACAGATAGACGGACAGACAGCGGAGTCTTAGTAATAGGGTCCCGTTTTACCCGTTGGGTACGGAACCCTAAAAAATCAGTATCAGACTCTCGCCTACGCTAAGGGAGGTGAAAGTCCGTGAACTAACCTCCCCCCGCCTTGTTAATTTGTATACACTGTTATGATATATTTTTTGGAATAAAGTATGTGTATGATACTTGTATGATTATTTAGTAAAGATATGATCAGTTGCACAATAGCCAACGATCTCCCATGGAAATAGGAAAAAGTGGCTGGATTCTTGATTAATCAGATTTTTTTTGGGTTGGGGTATTTCTCGTCTTTGGGTATGTAACACACAATTCGTAACTCAATATAGAGGTGCGAATATAGCTTTTTATGTAGTTTTTACAATTTGCTACCTTTGAAATATGTCCTTTTATATATCTATATATTGTATATATATGGGGTTTGCTTTGTAACATATTTCATTGAAATATGTTACTAAGCAAAGTTACGATACAAGTAAATAGAGGTTAAGTTAGTTGAAGATAGTAAAAACAGAGTGTAAACAGCTTTATGGTAGCGCATCAAATTCGTCACTTTATGCATTTGATGAAGGATAGGGATGTCCAAGTCCAATACGATACCGAGATATAAATAACGAGAGAGCGACGACCGAGAGTAGTAAAACGTGAATAACAATATTACTGACGCGATTTCAAATGTAATTGAAACTAAATAAAATTGTGATATCTATTAGATTTCAAGCTACTTTAAAAGCGGAATTAATTACGAGGTAATAATATTAATCAAGGTAGGTGCAACAGTTTAATATACATATTTTAATAACATATCAAGCTGTTCCGCTTATTAAAGAAAAAAATGGAAATTATTTTCTTTGCACGATCAAAGCAAGTAACCATTGTTTGTCGTCCAGTTGACATTTAGAACGAAGTGTTAGTAACTCGTAAACTGGTAGAGTTGCAGTTCGTCTACTGCATTCGTCAACAAAGTTGGATGCCGCCAAACGTAAGTTTTGCATAAATATAATGTTGCCAGCATTCTGGGAACTCGTCCTCAAGACAGCAATTTGGATGCAGTTTTTTTATGTTGAATTTAATTTGACAATATGTTTCGTTTTACATTTAAGTTATTTTTATGTATATATTTGTGAAATTAATTAATATTTTGTAAATTTAAAAATATATGCACAATATGATGATGACAATATGAAACATATTGTCATCATCATATTCATCATATTGTTTGGTCATTTTAAATCAATACCTACTGTTTATCTGTGAAATAAATTATGTCGTTCATACTTTGTGAAGCCCATCGAAAGCAGATATCGTTCTGAGTTCTGCGCTTTGCTGCGCTCTAAATTTTTACTAAAGCCACATTAAAGTTGCTGATACGTTGAGATAAACACAATGTAGTCCCATATTGTATCGTTCGTAAAATTTTATGTCTCCCTCTTCAGACGTTCAAATGCGAGTATCGTCCCCCGAAAATATGTTTTTAAAGTTATAGGGATTGCAATTTTTACCAAGGGAGACTTTTCATTACTCTTCGAAGCACCCTCGTTCCTCCACGTTTGGTTCTTTATGGCCGTAATATTGTTTTGGAAGCGTCTCACCGCGACAGAATAAATGTTTGTATGGACCCCGCGTCCCGTGCCGAGCACGATTTAAACTTTATTGGATATCGGATATATTTTACACTAAGGGTGCATTTTATTGCCTTTGTTATTAATGGGACTGGATGGATTAATTTGTTTCCCTTCAGGTGATCCCATCTGTTGCAAAACGTATTTGTTCGTGGACTTACTTGTTTTTTTTTTATTTATTTAAGTTCATATGGTTAGTGGTTATCGCCCGTGGTTATGTAAGCAACTTCATATAGATTCGCCAGGTGGTAGAACAAATGTAGTGCGCCGGGGGAAGTCCCACCGCCACACCTATTTCTAGCGTGAAGCAGACCTTGCGTGAGGAGGGAGGGAAAAAAAAGATCAAGGGTTCTATCTAAAGTCGAGCACAGATGCTCTTGCTACCCCTGAGGACTAAGATGGTGCCTAATATATGAGTGAGACGTGAGTAAACTTACAAGCCTGTTCGGTTTTGTATGTTAGTTTAATTAGCATTAGCACATGTTCAATTAGATTGCCCTGTATCATTGTACAGCCACTTTATTGTTTGGAGAGTGTCACGACGGCAATTGATTACACTATAATAATTTAAACACTTGTGGTAATCTCGGGTGACACTTGACTGATTCTAATTATCTTGAAAGGTAGGAAGCTTACAATAATTGTAATCTTTTTGTTTTGATGTATTTAGCAAATTAAGTATATGGTGTCCGTCTAAATCTGTAGGAATAGGAACATAATCATGATTAATAAATAATTGCAGAAATATGTTTTTTCTTTTACCTTTGGATTTCATCTCAAAGGTACCAGTATAGATAGATATATTAATGTTAATATATGTGTAAACTAAGTTCCGGCCCAAATTTTGTTGTACACTTCAGCTTAAGAATAGCATTATGGTTATAACATGCGACTTTGACGACCCGCGCGGCCGAGCGGTCACCATACCGGTCTGACACGCAGTGGGTTCCGGGTTCGATCTCTGGCCAGACAAATGTGAACGATGAGTTTAGATTTCTGTTCTCGACGAATACACTTCGTCTTTGTGTATCTATGGCACCCACGACACACGAGAGAATCCTACTGTGAGGCTATCAGTGCAGAAAGCGTTTATGTTTATGATTTCGGAGGACACGTAAGTATGTGCAATTTAAGTAATCGGGGTTTTGTTATTATAACGATATATTTAAATTTAAATATATTCCTAATGTAGGTAAAGAAGAAAGGTATATAGAGTTTCACGGAATAACTTGCGTATCTAGCACGTTGATCGAGATTTAGAGTTTATCGGATGGCGGAGATCCTTAACGCGGCGGTAAAGGCCCATTTTATTGCCTTGTCTGTTATTAATGGGAAGGGGAAAGATTAATTTCTCACCTGAGGGGAAATCCAGGAATAATTCACGTCTTTGCATCACAAAGGGTGGCATATTTGAGAACGTACGGAAAATGTCTTTGGATGATATTACGACGAGCCTATTATTTACAGAGAAATTGCTATAATATTAATTGGCATGGTATTATAATGACTCGCGGTAAGAAAGGGCGTTTGAAAATAGTCTTTAAATTATTATTCTAAGAAAAAATATAATTGTTTTTTCTTAGAATAGTAATAATTTATCTTATAGGTCGAAAGTGGTAGAGTCCACTGTGGTTCGACTCCAGTGCAATCGGCGCCACATCTATTTCTGCCTTATAAAGGTAGTATTAAGCGCTGAAAAATAGTACTCGGACAAGTTGGTTTCAACCCTTTTTATATCCCACAGCTGGGCATCAATCTCTCCCGTACAACTGATACAGGCCTTAAGCATATCATTATTTTATTTGTACCATGCAGAACACAAGTTTTGTGTGGTACAAAAAATTTAAATGTTTGTTTCCAAAATATTACAATAATTATTTACAAATATTACTATGTATTCTGATAGGAAAAAACATTATTATTATTGTTTTAATCAAAGGTACGTGTAACCATCTGCAATATTGTTTTGCACACATTGTACATGTAACCTTTTGCCATAATGTTTTCGTTATCAAAGTACCAAACAAGCTTATAGTTCCAAGTTGGAAAACTTCGTAAATTGGTATGTTCATGACTTCTATACCTATTAAATCACAACCGAGTCGTCATAACGTTTTTATGGTAAAAAAAAAACACAGTCGAACAAAGGTTCAACTTTGAAAGTAAAATTACAAAACGTATTTCTTCTAATAATATTTTCTTTTATTATGTCTCTTCAAAAGTTTTTCGCCATTTCCGGGATATTGCGTACTCGTGACGCATATTTCCTTTTCAGATTAAAGCTACCCAATTATAGCATCGAATGACGTAGCGAAACTGAGTGACGCAAATCACGTTTGATTGGGAAAATGTGGAGAAGAAAGGAAATGTCTATAATACAAAAGGTAATAAAGAAAGGTATTATTGGTAATTGTCACTGATACGTTGATTCAATCTATTTCTGCCTTATAACGATACTATTTGCCAATGCTGTATTGATTTGATGGGTGTGGTAAAGGAGGAAAATTATGTGCGTATAAGAAAGTAGCTTGCTCCGCGGTTTCACCCGCTATTACTTAAGTAAAAACAAACATAGTGTGATGTTATATAACCTATTGCCTTCCCCAATAAATGGACTATTCAGCACAAAAATATTTTTTCAATTCGAACCAGTAGTTCCTGAGATTATCGCGTTCAACCAACCAAACGAACTCTTCAGCTTTTTAATATTGAAATTAGTATATAGTATAGATTATTTATTAGTGCTTAGAAGTTATTTACGGTGAAGAAGAACATCGTGAGCAGCTTGGTACTACTGCATACCCGTAAAGTCAAATATTTGCACTTACCGCGGTTGACTTTTACCGGAAACTCTCATTCTGCGAGAAGACTCATGCTCAGTAGTGGGACGATAAAAGGTTTAAGAGGTTAAGGGAGGCATATGCAAGGCGCTACATATTAGTCCTCCGGAATATCAACACAAAATATTGGCGACTTCAGGTATGAATGTAATTCAATCTGGGGCTGAACATACATATCATAGTGGAGATATGCATACGAAATTTTTGCAACATTATTTATCATAAATTAGGGTCACAAACTGCAAAATTAAAATTGTTCCGTGTCTTAATTTAACTTGAATTATGCGATTTTATTGAAAACGCATCTAAGGAAGCAATTTACCCGTGACAATGTCTAAAACACCTTTTAGCTGCATGATTTGTATTCAGTTCTTTAAAATATCTTTAGAACATTTATTCATACCGTACATTGTTACTTAGGTACTTCAAACGGTAAGTTATGAATATCTCACGATAAAGAAAACATAATGACCTCAACGTAACAAAATGAAACTTAGAAAGTATGGTTAATGTAATATTTCCTCGCAACGGGGGACTTTAATCTGCACTCCTGCGGGAACCTTAGTTTTTTCACTTTCTTAAATAGCTTTTCTTTTTGGGGTTCGTTTCAATTGGGTTATATTTACAGTAAATTTAAATGTGATATGTTGGAGTCATATGTATGATGAATGTTTTAGTTATTTCTCATAGCGTTCCCTGTGGATACTATAGACACACATATAAACGTATACATAAACACAAAAAGATAAGACCTGTCCTACCGTTTATATGTTTGTCAGAAAACGTACTCAAAACCAGATAGTTGAAACTGAATGATGACTAGGGTTTCTGTTACTCGACTCTTTTTATTTCTCGAGGCACTAGAATGATGTACGAGAATTTCTTGAGTTTCTCGAGTATCCAGAGATACTTAAAACTTTATTTATTATAACAAATTCTTTGTATATTTTTTCTTTTATTACATTAAGTTAATATTAATTTAACCAAATGTTACTGTTTTCTTATCATAAATTGTACTTTTTAACAAATTGATAACAAACAATAATTTAACAAACTTCACTCGACTCATCTATATAAAAAGGTACTTGATTTATATGGTCCCACCCCGTTTCCAAATGCACAACAAGCTTTAGTGATATAAAAAGTATAATTAAATCAACAAAATTAGAAGTAGTTATATATGTAGTTACTTAGATAATTATAAACTTTCTTTAACATAACAAACGTTTTGCTACCAACTTGAAGTAAACATGCCTTTTATGCAACTATTATATTATCATCGCAGTCCTTCTATTAAATAAAACATAGTTTACTATCATTAATCATAAATATTTTTAGTTACCTTGGGCACGGCATTGATTTCTCGAGTTCTCGAAGCGTCTGATTTTTCCTATCTCAACTTCTCGGACAAATTTCTCGAGAATTCTCAAACAGAGATCCTAATGGTGACTTATCTAAAATTGATTATGTTTACGATCGTACATTTGAAAATTAAGTTATAAAATCTCATGTTTGGTTCTCGTCAAAAATTACGTTTATTTTCAACGCAAAGCGTCCTCAAACATCATTAAAATTCCAACTTTTAAATTCGCAATTTAATTTTGCAGCAACTTCACAAAGTATAGAGGCATTTAATTTAAAAAACTTAATAGCTATTTGTCCGCAAATAAAATTGCTGCAAACAACTTTAAATTAAACTCAAAACCTGTCTCGCTTAGTGATACAAACGTAAAGATCTCTTTTGTACTTAGAAAAAGAATTTATACTATACTCGTCTTTTTTATAGACATGGATGCTGAAGAATAAAAAAAAAACGTTTTCTACACTTATAGCCCCATACTAGGATTTCTTCCTGTGTCGTAGGTGCCGTTAATACAAAAAGACAAATACACAAACCATAAAATTATCTATATTCATCATTCCGATGTCTGTCTGGCCGGGAATCGAACATGGAACCCACTGCGTGTCATACCAGTAAGTTGACCGTTCCGGTAACCGGTAAGGTTATTAAATTGAATTGTAATTTTTTTATTTAATTATCTATTTTTCATTCTAATTTGTTGGCGTGTCGAAAACTTTTGAGTGAAGGCACAACCACCTACGTGATACGATACGTCGAGATATAACATATATAGACACAAACAACCAGATCCAGAAACAAATCTAAAATGATTAAGATTGCCAAGCCGCGAAGTGAACTTGGATCCAAGCTAATTTTATTTCAAATTGAACTTAGCGTGCCAGACTTGGATCATTAGTTTACATCGTAGGGGTCGAGAAATATTTATTTGTTATCAAATACTACCACTGTCCACTACTGGGAAGACTTCACAGGATAAAAGACATCTTTTCATTCTGTGACCATAGGGAAGGCAAGCAGTGATAGCCTAATGGTTGAAAATAGGCCTCTCAATGGAGGTTCTGAGGTTCGAATCCTAGACCATTGATTTTTCTAAAATGATGTGCGTATTAGAATTTTATTATCACTGCTTTACGGTGTAGGAAAACATCGTGAGGAAACCTACACATCTGAGAGTTCTCTAAAAAAAAAGGGTTCTTAAAGGTGTGTGAAGTCTACCAATTCGCACTTGGCTAGCGCGATGGACTATGGTCTAAAACTCTCTTACTGAGTGAAGATCCGTGCCCAGCAGTGGGACGATAATGGGGTGACGACGAAACCGGGGAGCGTATTTTTAAGACCCCTCTCCCTCACGTGGTTACGTGGTTTGGGCAAGTTACTTAATATATCTTGAACAAAGCGACATCTTTTACTCGCCGACAAGCAAACAAGTACGTTTAAGTAGCTATAAAGCCGTGGATTTGGTCGGATCGTGGAAATCTTGGTCGGTTTAACTTCGCCGAGCGGAGTTTTTGCTTTCCATAACAGTGTTCAAAGTTTGATTTGAGTGTAAGTAAAATGCTCGTTGATTACCAACTTTTCTTGCCTTTTATTATTTTCTGAGAATGAATTAAATTCTGAATCTGCTTTTCTCTGTTATAAATGTTGAAGTTTGTAGGAGATACAAGGTAATTTATATGTTTTACTATTTTCAATCTGCTTTTTGTAATCTATACTCTTCTATACATTTTGAAATATTAAATATGTATATGAATTGAATAAAAAAAGGATTATAATAAGGCTTTCTATACTTTGTATTAACTGTACCATGGAAATCTCTATAAACATCTCCATCTTCTCTCAGAATGAGAGAGTCTTAGGCCATAGTCCACCGCGCTGGCCAAGTGCGAATTGGTAGACTTCACACGCTGTAAAAACTCTTTTTTTTAGAGAACTCTCAGATGTGCAGGTTTTCTCACGATGTTTTCCTTCACTGGAAAGCAGTGATAATCATGTTCTAATACGCACATATTTTTTTAGAAAAATCAGTGGTGCGTGCCTGGGAGTCGAACCTCGGATCCTCGATTGAGAGGCCGAGATGCAACCATTAGGCTATCACTGCTCTTCATACGTAGAAATTCGAAAATTATTACACAATAATTCTAAACTATAATATACCGCGTAAAGAGAGACAGATTCGTTTCCTAGGTTGGGATATTGTATATGTTGCATTTATTTTCTGTATGTTTGTGTGTATATCCAAACAATTATAAAATTAGAAAAAAAACATACTTAGTTATTTTTATTTTTGATTTCGCAAGCTCGTGACTATATTATTATATAACGTGATTGCGAGTTGCGAACTCTCTGTAAACCGGGATATGCAGTGAGTGTAAACATTTGGTACACAAATCATGACAACTGACGCTTTGACGCGCTCCAATGGTTTTGCACAGATGTTACCCTTATCGCGAGATTTCCATGTCGGGGTAAATGTTGTATGATTAACATAATACCTTCTATTATGTTTTTCATGTATAGGTTTCCTCAGGATATATGTACGTGAAGGTTTACTTTGAAATGTGAGCATATATTACATACATTTAAATATACTTCTGATTTTTAGTCGTGTTGATTTTTTTTATACTTTATAAATTACATAGTATTATTTTGATCTAAATTATAATCTTATTCTTAAATCAATGAATTAGATGAATTTAAGTGGACCTATTTAATTCAGATTTATGTATTTACAAAGATTGAGAATCTCTGATAAGTTCAGTTTTAGTTTTGATTTACCAGGTAGACATCTCTAACATAAAGAATTCTAGAGTGGGACTATGTGTAGCATCGTTGGCTTCAACCTTTGCACTTAATGAAACTAACATTAAATATGTGGTAGGTAAAAGTGAGATGAAATAATCTCCAAACTGCTTGTTTACTTTCAGACTTTTAGTTTTACGTTGTTCTCAAACTAGACATCTAAGTGACTAATTTAGAATTTTGTCCTTTATGGGTCCATCTTCAACCTTGGGAATTCTAGAGTGAGTCTAGCGTCGTTGGCAAAATTGCACATTACAAAAACAATATTAAATGTGTGGTACCAGATCTCAAAACCGCTTGTTTACTTTCAGACTTCTAGTTGTTCTCAAACTATGGTTATTGGGTCACATAACATTGAATTGCTATCGGAACCACTTAGTTAGAAGTCGCTACCTACTCGAACTTTCAAGCAGTTCAGGTACGTAGAGAGGTCAAAATAACGTGGAATTTTCGTTGCAAAAATAAGAAAGAACAAGAATAAAAAGTTCTCAAAAGATCTTCGTACCGCAATTTTGTATAAAACTAGCTTCCGTCCGCAACTTCGACCGGCTTATTGCGTCCTTGGTTTCTTAAGTTTTCTTCCAGAAACTTCAAATATTTTTGTAATAAAGACATATAATAATTAAAAGGCGTCTCTTTATAATCATTAATATATCTATCATTAAATTATCTTTATAATAATTATGAAAGTTATCTCAAAATTGTATCTGTTTTTAAGATCAATGCGTTATTTTTTTCCACGTAAATATTGTCATTTTTAATAATTAGATGCACTCAAAATAGTAATTGAATTTTTAATTATACGTAATTAGATTTGTGTAGACTTAAGTATACATTACTAAATACATATATAGCCCCTTAATACTATTACTATTTATGTCTCACTTTAAAGCAGATTATGTTCAATTCTTATACAATAGTACAAATCAGATGTATTTTACGTAATCTGCTTAAAAATGTACCCTTACTGCCAATTCCCTTTTATTATTCCTCCCTCACGCCCCCTACATATATCTTTCCTAAAAACCCCGCCTTACACCGTCATTATAACGTAAACATATGGAGACTCGGGAAGCGTCAGCTTAAAGAGTAAAGATGCTAAATCCATTTTTTATCATACTCACATCATGCGAAAGGGGAAGAGATAAAAAGATAATTGTGTTAAACGATGTCATCGATCTACTGTTGGGCGTGGCTCTTTTCTCAGAATGAGAGTTTTAGGCCATATTCTACCGAGCTGGCCAAGTACGAATTGGTGGAGTTCACATACCATCGTGTACCTATTTTTGTCATAAAGAATTCTTAGGTGTGTAGGTTTCCTCACGTATTTGATTTCCTTCATCGTTAAGCAGTAATTTTTCTATTGTTACGCACATCATTTTAGAAAAATCAGGGGATTACAATCACGATTTAGAGTTTATTTGTAAAAAACATACTTTCTTAATGGAGGTCATAAAGTATGAATGGGCTAAATTTCATCCAAAAGTTTCGACTGTTTCACGTGACTGAAGAACATATATATACTTTGGCATTTATAACATTAATATGATAAAATAGAAATACATTTATTAACATGTAATTTATTCATGCGTAATTCGTTGGTATTTACGTTATCTTCGGTTTATATTACTAGCGTTGAAGTATTCAAAGATATTCTGATTGTGAAAAAAATCAATCATCGTTCAAGGAATTCTAAATACCTAAACAATCTGTTTGGTTTTCATAAACGACCCATCTAGTAGTTGTGTGGCAACAGATGTGCCACTTCGTAAAATAAACACTCTTACCAGCCGATTATCTCAGAACATGAATACCTAAATAAACAACTGCATAGACTTGACGCCCAGTAGCTTAGGTTGTTTGCACGCGGAGTGATTTTAAGATCTTTAATTAACGCGCGTGTTGTACGTTCAATAATAACCAGCAGGTTTAGGAAATATGTGTCCACTTAAAGAGTACAACACATGAGTTCTAGATCTATAATATTGAAAATGTATGTTAGCTGACACAAATTTTGTGAGGTTTTCGTAACTCGGAATCTAGTTACCTAGATTTTTCGTATACGCTAAGTTAACGATGTACTTACAATTACTGTGCAATAAAAGTAGGCCATGCATATGCTTTGTTCTTAATGTTAAGTTGACGTAATGTCAACCATGGGCCATGGGTTGTTGTCAGCAAAATAAAGTGAAGTTAATCAGAAATCCATTACTACGCATATTTCATATTCGAAATCCACAGTGTTACAGTTCTGTGAATACATGTGTTGCATGCATCGTTTGTCGAAAAAGAAATACACTAAGTTCAAATGACGGACATACGACAATGAACCAGATGCAACAATCTTAAAAAAAAAAACATCTACGCAAAGAAAATAGACTTTACATAAAGATACACTTTATAAATTGATTATAAAAATCGAATACATAGCTGCACCGCTTAAATTATCTACGAGCGGATTTTAAAACGATACTAATAAGTGTATTATAACTAAGTCAAAACGCCAAGTCTGCAAACAACCTTATTTTTGTGGCGCTTCTGTGGATGCGGTGCACGTGTTTTGATGATTGCGGCGATGACTTTGCGGTTTTTATAATTCCCATGTTATTCTTAGGAACGAGTGTGATATAGTGCAGCTGTTTTTCTATATTTGAAATTGTTAACTTAAAATACAGTAGTACACTTGACTTTTTTTGAAGATTAAAATAGTAGGGAACGAGTATGCAGTCTACCTGATGGTGAGTGACTACACCCGCTCATAGACATCTGCAATTTTACTTAGAACAAGTATTCTATTTTAGAGTCAATCACAGACGCGTTGCTATTTCTATATAAAGCTATAGAAATAAAAGATAGTCGTGGTCATATAAAAGTGAGCAGAGACTTTAAATAATGTGTAGTTAATAATACGTACGCACATATTGTTGAGTCCTATGTATATATTAATAAAAATATTTTTGTACATAGATACGGCTTGTCGCGAACTATGTATATTAACAGTACGTTATAGTTCTTAAGAACCGTCCGAAACTGTGTTTGGTTGTGTACTAATTTAAAATCGGATTCAATTAATACATATAAAATGTTGGCACGTTTGCAATATTTAGTATCAATTAACTACATTCATTACGTGCTAGGATTCCTATCATCCTGATATTTCAGATCAGATCAGATAGATCGACATTTGATATTTGTGTCACTAAGATAGATGCTTACGTAAGTAGACTTTACAAATTTACGAATGCACACATATATATATCCTGAATCAGTGATACAAAATAACTCAAAGCTAATATAATTAGTAGCAGATTAATCATTAAATGTGGCATATCAAACATATTACGCATGGTTTATGCAAGCTTCCGGTTTGATGGTTTTGTAAATTAGCTATTCTCGGAACTTGTATTAATAAAGATAGTAATTCGTAATGCGGCGTCCATTCCCCTCTCGCTCGTTTTATATACTGTTGAAGCGAGACCCATACATAAAAGTAGCGATTTTGAATTATTTTATTGATAGAGATATTTTATTATAGGCTTACAGTTCAGTTTTAATTAATGAAATTAGCGAGCACTAAAAATATTTTTTCAAGCTTTTATTTAACTTGCGATATGGGCATATTTGGTAGGTTTTAATTTTGCATCTTAAGTTTGAAGCTTGTCTAGTCTTGAAGATAATTTTCATCGACAGAATGATTGTTTTTTATTATTTTAGTCAGGATTACATTGTATGATATAACTTTGTTTATATCCTTACATGTTAAGGGTTCGAAATGAAAGCGTTTACTGATAGGAACAAAATAACGTCACTGTTCACAAAAAAACGTCAGTGGATTAGAAAAAGTACTAAAACTTGTTTATTATGTTCATACCAGTTATGCGGTGTCCGGGTATTTTGAGAGTCTCTTTTATTTTACCTTTAAAAGGTAATAAAAATTAGAAAATTGAGAATTTTTTTTTTCTTCTTCCTTCTTCTCACTACCATTGCCTCGTTCAAATATCGCGGCTTCCATATGTATAAATATATATTTAAATAATAAAGATAGAGAATCTTTACTAAATCACCACGTGTGTTCATAAAATGCCAGTTATTTTGAAATCACAGACTGACTTCAATTACATTTATTTTGGAGATAGAATCAATAGAAATAGATGCCCTAAATGTGTATTTACAAACACATTTACTAATTAACTGGAGACAGGTTGTCTAATGGATCGTAGTCTACATCGACATCGAGATTGCATTTATCTATAACTGAGCCAAATTTTGAACAATATTCCGAATAAGCTTAGATAATGCCCTTGGCTTTATTGCATTTATTGAAAATTTATCATAGTTCTTCGATTTTTGTAATAAATTATTTTGCCTTGTGTTACAAGGCAAATATAAATTGTTTGTTTTATAGTGCTTTGGATATAAATAGACGAGATAAGTTAATATTCACGAGAAAAAGAGTGAAAGACATGATATCCTGCAAGGAACGAATATGGTCCGACTGAAAGATACCATCGCTTGTCATCTTTTTCTACCATGAAGCATTCTCGCATTTCAGTGGAAAGGTGTGGTTATCGGCTAACGTTTAAAGGAACCAATTACAAATTAAATAACGAAATGTAAAATAAATATAAATTATTATTTTCCAGCGTACATTAGGAAAACTTATCAGCATCGATGTGACGCTGACTGTAAATATATCTGTAAATTAAAACAGTACAGTTGTTTTATTTTTATGTAACTAATTATAATATTTACAAATTAACGACTGCTATGGTCTTAAACCATTTTAAAATTAATTTGCTTAAAATCTCTTACAGGTAATCAATTTCTCTAATGTGTACTTCAAGAACTGCTAGAAGAAGTCTTGTGGTATTATAAATATTAGAAAGAAAGTAGTTTAATGCTATTCCTGTTTTATAAACAAAGAGTCATGGCTGATTGTTCACTAGTCACTTACAGTGGCGACCCACGTCAATCTTCATCACAGTACTACTTCCGGAGTACCCGAAGTAGGGTTGCCAACAGTACTGTAATATATAGTATTGTACTTTCGTGTCTGTGTACTGTATACTACTAATTAAATAATGCAAATATACTATATTATCGACACCGAGATCTAATAAATTAATCCATCCGTTCCAAATCCAAAGTTTACGAAAGCGTTTACATTAATTTTAATGGAGGCATGTAACTTGAAACAATAAAAATACAAAATGCAAAAAGTGCAAGATAATATAGATTTATTAAATTTAGTATATTTTTGTCTACATGTGATGTTTTTTCCATATAAAAGTGATTTATATGTGTACTATATTTTTATCGCTTACTTTGGCAACCCTAACCGAAGGATGTTGCTCACTAAAACTACCTGTCACCCCACTACCTCTTTCGATGTGTTGTGTCAGTTACGTTGATATGTGCTCGATTCGTATATATTTTTTACTAACTTTGCTTATGGTTTCATTCGAGCTTAAAAGAAAGCTTTGAATACATGGCTTTTAATGAAAAAAAACTTAATGCTATCTCAAGATACTAATTGAAATGGTTTTTATACCTTAAAAAGTAATTCAATAATTTTAATTTGATGTCTTTAAACACGCAGACATAAGGACATAAATAAAAAAAGTAATGTCAAATAGCTAAAATTTTAATAAATCCCCGTGTTAAAATGAACGAAGTTAAAGAATTGAGTTGTCAGTATTCTCCACCTGTGTACCTTGCACAAAGGACGAGTAACTATTCACGACGGTTTGTACTGACTCCTAAGGCACCTTGTACCCATGATAACAAATGAACAGCAACCGCCGACTTCGAACCCATGTCAATTCATCATACTTCCAACATGTTTCCGTCCTAAGTTACGCACCCAACATATATCCCTTTAGTACATCTATCCTTTTCATACCCTCGTCAGTAGTGAACAAGCTGTATTGATGGAGGTACGCGAATCACGGTATTACACGGTCTTACAATGTGGTACTTCTAGGTATGGTTCGATCGAATACCACCACACCTATGTCTAGCGAAAAACAGTCCTTACGTTGCGGCGGAGGGCTGTGTCGTTGTTATGTATAATTTAATATGTTTAAAACTTATAGATAAATATTATCTTGAAGCAAATCCAGTTGCCAGGTGGTAGAACCAATGTAGTTCGACCGGGGAAGTACCACCTCTACACCTATTTGTAGCGTACAGTAGTTCATGCGTTTCGGTGGAAGGGTGTGGTTGCCAGCTCACTCATATATGAGGCGACCACCGACTCCTTGGGAGTAGCAACGCATCTGTGATCGACTTTAGATAGAATCCCTGCTCTATATGAAGTTGCTTAAGTATGTCCATGGGCGGCAGTAACCACTTACCATCAGGTGGGCTGCTTGCTCGTTTGCTACCTCATATTTATAAAAAAAAATGACATGCATTTTAACTATGCCAAATCTCACACTCCGTGCGGGCATTATTCATAAAAAGTTATGATTTCGTTTATGATTTGGCAAAGAGAGATTTTCCGCTAGATAATCGAGCCTGGGGAGTGACCGTGTTCCGAGAATCTCAAATCAAAGCTCGTATATATGCAAGACTATCGTATTCCCTCGGCTCCGCTTCTCTAACGTTTACCAGGGTAAAGACTATCCTATCCAGGTTATATACCATCTTTGTGCTAAATTTAAGACCAATCCTACCTGTAGTTATTTCACGAAAGAAATAAAAACGAAATGAAATGTCTTATCGTCACGTTATGGGACACCTGTATATGTGTCTACCCTCATAAATAATGTTTATAATGTTATAAGTAAGATATTGAAAAAAAAAAAATTAAAAGTGTGATTCAGAATACGAGTGGCTCCATCTCTTGTCGAGTTGAGGGAAATCGCCTTAACAAATAAACCATACTCTACAATTCAAAATGGACTTTTCGCCCACGCTATTTCTATTAAAACAAACTTGGCATTAAATTTCGAACATTGATGAATAATTTCAACGGGTTCCTCAACTCGCTCAAAATATGATACGCTTACTAGGGTTGTTTGTTGTTCTTATTCAAAGTTTTTAATATAATGCTGTATTATTATTACCCTACTTTAGTATATATTATGCTTAAACACTGAGTCTGTTCATCTGGTGTAGTTGCCGCATGGACATATACAACCAATTTAAACTACAATATATTTAATGTTATAAAGTTTGGTTAATTTTATGAGAAACAGAGTGTTTGTTAGGATGATTAAATAGCAATCAAATAAAAAAATCTTTTTAATTTTGGAGGTAATTTATTAAGAAGGTTTTCGTTACGTAATACTAAATTATTAGTGCGATATTTGAGAAATAATCACACCGATTTCTAACGTGAAGTAGTTTTGTACGTTTCCTTGGAGGGGTGTTGTTACCGCCTGACTTGAATACGCGGACACTACATTCGTCCGGAATAGTGATAACGTAGTTTTTCGGCGTGGAATTAGTTACAGATCTATTTGCGGTAGTAATCAGTTACCATTAGCTTACAACTGGGCATCCAGTTTTAGTAGTATTTGATTTTTTTTAAACAAGAACATTACAAAGTAGAATCTGGTTTTCCATAATCTTCAAATATGATAACAGCAGCGTTTTACTGTTATCAAGCTTTATGTACATTTTCTTTAAACCCAACATCAAAAAGTCCTACCGTCTCTTCACTTACTTTACGGTTACTATTGTGGTGGACTCTCAAATGGCTTACAAACCAAGCTTCAATTTTAAAGTTTAACAGTGCGTCTGGTAAGCTCATAATGCTCCAGAGACTAGACTAGACGGAGCACTGAATTGTTTTACTTTCCGGCTTACAGCTTGTTGATTTGAGACCGCTTTAGTCTTAAGGAAATATTCTTGTGAATGCATTTCTTTTTGTGGTAGCAGTTAGAAGTTCGAATGTAGAAGCGAAATGGTCACGTCTATTTTTGCAATGACAGAACCGTCTTCACGCTTTTATGTTATTTAAAGGGTAGTACAAAATATTCGTTGTTAGGATTAACAACTGACTGACTGACCTACCGGACTCTCATATGCTACCGCTTCAATTATATGGTTAGTTATTAAAGCAACGTTTTTATGACGATCCGAATTATGTTAGAAAAAAAAAAACAAAATATGAAATAATAAACGAAACAAAACAAACGTGAAATATAGTAACAAGCAAGAGGAGATAAAGATTTTTCAAGCAAGACATAAGCATTTTGTAAAAAAAATGTGTTTCTCAAAATTGCGTCTTCTTATTAAACCTTAGAATTACTGCAATTTATACGCAAAAACAACGTGGTAAAGCGTTAAATAGATTACATAATAACGGTCCGCTTTGAACGTCTATACTTTAAGCCTCGAGTAGTTATGAAAGACATTAGCTCGAGATTAAATAAACAGCATTAAAGATTTTTTGCAAGCTTTCTTTAGTTTCAACAGTGTTGAGGAAACACAAAAGTGGATTAAAAATAAAAGGCAAAGAAATGCCCGCAATTTCGTACGAATGTTTGCTTCGCGGTTTTGTGTAAGGAAGTGTTCTGAGCGGAGCTTTTAATGCTCTTGATGTTTGACTGTGCAATTAATGTATGCTCAGCCGCTTTAAAGTAGAAACTTTTGAAAATTTTCAAAATCTCTTGAAACATTTAAGTAGATTATGCTAAAGAAAGACTTTCTTGGAATGGTTACTTTGTCAGTCAAAAATCAATGGTTTACTAAAAGGATACTTGCAAAAAGTAGCTTATAAAAGTAGCTTTATAAGCTTTTGAGGTTTGAGTGCGCAAATGATGATAGTAATAATATTAATTAAATTAAAATTAAATTTTAGTGATCTAAATTAATATTATTATTATTTTGTGAGAAAAAGACTAAGTCTTACGACTTAAGTCCTACAGTCATGTTTGTTGTATTTTTTTTCGTTTCAAAATGTATTCCGTCTTATTTTCTCTCTAAATCTTATAGTGCTCACAACGGTACTAACAAAATTTTCACTTCAAAAGAAATTTAATCAAACATCTTCAACCAACATCTTTATCTTTATCATTTTATTAAAATGCTGAATAAGGAACTTTTTAGTTGTAGTTAAATAACAGTATTGTACTTAAAGCTTTTAAGATTAGGACTTGAAAAAGTGATTCTAGTAACTGACTTTCTGCTGATACGTAATCTATGTACTATTTAATCTTAAAAGTGCTGAAAATCTCTTTTAAGCACAACAACATTAAACACAAAAGGAAAATAAAAGCTGGCAGATTCAAACAAGTGTTTATTTTCAAGTCAAATGTTCGTGGTTTTGTGCGAATATAAAGAAGTATTCTGAGCGCAACTTTTAACTCTTGCGTTTTTAATATGCAATAAATATTTGTCGTGATGTAAAAAATATTAGTAAGCTACTTATAAAAGATTACTTATGCCTTAAAAGACTGTTCACTTATTATAAACTGCTATTAAAAATATAGAAATAAAGTGCAATGAAAATGTAAGTATATATAGGAGAAATATAATTGAAATAAAATCTGATTTACTTCTATTACAGAGATCATAAACTTGATTGTTTGAAATCTTTTTCATTTAAATACCACATCACATAAAAAAAACGATACATATTTTTTTCAATTTCTGTAAAAATATAATAGTGACAATGTCTAAGACACACCATTTTGAAAATTCAAAGGTGCTACATGCACCTTTATTCAAGTTTACTACTTTCAACCTAATACTCGATAATTAGTTGTTCATTACTGGTAACTTGTTGTTTTAGTATGGCAAATTTAGTTAATTATATAGTTTTGCGTATATAAGGTTCGAGAGCCCTAAACAAAAAATATTTATTCTGGACGCATTTTTATTTCTTGTTGACAACATTCAGAGCCTATATCCTATGCTAAGGGAAGGCGGGTCTTCCTTAACATAGGACGAGGAACTAGTCAATCTTATTTTTGTTTTTTTTTTTGGATTCCCTACTCGACAAACCTATAGCTACGCCCGTGTTATGTTTTAATAACAAATGCACAAAGCCTTGGATCAAGGGTAGACAACGCAATCGCGAATAGGATCCGAGTTTAGGCGGCGAGTGGAGCTATTAATTATGCAACGCTCAGGCCAGCTCAACTGCGACCCAAATTGGGTGTCCTGCGAACAGATGTGATCCCTTCGTCCATTTCGCGCTAAAATTACCTCACCTGCACCTGAATAGTCGTAAATCCTCTACTACATTGGAATTGCGGAAGTGTTTTGCTATGCTTTACCGACAAGTGTTTAATTGATGAAAATGTCTTTGAAATACAACATTGCAATGGACAAATAGATGGAGAAGATTGTACATTTTTATGCTTACTTTTACTACGGGGCATAGTTTATCTGCTTATGGACCTAATATACTAATATCATCTAATATAAATTAATTGTTATATCTTCTATAACTTTGTCTTACCTTTGTATGAAGGGCTAGCAGCCTTTGAAAATTCTACTCGTATCACGTACAGGTCTAAAATTTTTCGAACTCAAAATTAAATGAGCCGTTCAATATCTACTAAAAAACGCTTTCTCTACTCATAGCCCACAATAGGATTTTCTCTTGTATCCTGGGTACCATGGACACACAAAGATGAATACACAAACACCCAGAGCCAGATCAGTATCTAAACTCATAAATCAGATATCTAGGGCGGGGATCGAACCAGGAATCCACTGCGTGTTACACCAGTGTGGTGACCGAGAAGCGGGTTGTCAAAGTTATAAAGTTTTAAAGTTTAAAAGGGTAGGTATTACAAAAGATGCACCAGTTTTAAGGTATTAAATAAGTCCTTACACCTTGCATTTCTCGCTGCGCTGAAATGGGCGTCGTATGATTAGAAATAGTTGGCACGCTCGAATTTGCTTTAAAATGGACCTACGGTTATGCAACGCTCATCGCAGCTCAACCATCATCCAATTTGGACGTCCTTTCAAACGTGATATTATCGCCGGCCCCGATTTAGTTCGGTCGCGCAAATTTGCTTGCGGTACGAATTTCACCTCTGATTCCATTTACTTTTAAATAAACTGAGATAGAGATCTGGTTTGTTTGATTTACTAAGTATATTTGCTATAAACTTCCCGAACGGAACTCTAGATAATTTGAATAAATAATTATATTGCATATTTTTTTCTCATTTTGGGTCAAATTTCCTATAAAAAAGAGTGAGCCGTTTCCAAGATGAGTTCGTATCCATACGTACAATTTAGTAAATATACTGATAAAATTTTAAATGAACTTATAACATATAAGCAATTCAGTGGTTATATCCAACTTTAAGGTAATGAGGCGAAGCGAAAAACTACGTAATTATATTTGGAGCTGATAAGTAAAGTTTCGTGTGTTAAAGACAAGGATTTAAACTATGCAGCGCTGAGCTCAGCTCAACTTTGACCCAATTTTAACATAATGTAGGAAGCTGCGACCTCAAGGCCGTTTCGCATAAACCAATTTCCGATACTTTTAATTCTATTTGACCCTATGTATATGTATGTAGTATTGATATGTAACACAAGTATCGAGATGTGTATATATAAGATACTAGCTGTGCCACGCAGTTTCACGCGTTTATTAGAGAACAATCTGTTAAAAATAAACAAACACATCGTGATGTTAAATAGCCTAAAGCCTTCCACGATAAATTTACTATTCAACGCAAAAATATTTTCTCAATTCGAACCTAGTTCCTG
>DWNE01001899.1:0-20372 GCA_018249875.1 Cecropterus toxeus | reverse complement strand
TGAAAAACCGGCCGGAGCTGGTGAATAGGAAGGGCGTGGTGTTACACCATGACAACGCCAGACCGCACTCATCTTTAACCGCGCAGCAAAAATTGAAAGAGCTTGGCTGGGATATGTTGATGCATCCTCCGTATAGCCTTGACTTTGCTTGCAGATTCCACCTGTTTCGGTCATTGCAGATCTCTTTAGAAAGCATAAGATAACTTCAAAAGAACACTGAGAACACTATCTGTCAGATTTTTTAAATCAGAAATCTCAAAATTTCTACAGGAATGAGATCATGGCACTATCCACATGATGGCAACAAGTCATCGATCGAAACGGCACATACATATTGCAAATAAATAAAAAATATACCCAGAAATACTTTCCTTTGTATGAAAAATACGGAAATACTTTTGCCCCGACCTATTTTTTAATTTAACGAAACCTCATATGGTTCCGTGAAAGTGGTCAAGTAAAAGTACTATAATATTTATATTTTTAGAATGATCTATTTATTTTTCATTTGAAACCCACATTGCCTTGATAATTAAAAAAATCGCCCCAATTTTGCGGGCGCTATTTTTAAAAATTATATAGCCTATGTCACTTTCTTAACTGAGACGCTTCTAATGATATTATTAAAATAGTTTAATACGTGGATCTATTTATATTGTAATATTTAAAGACAAAATTGTTTACGACCATATTTTATTTCAGGAAGATATTACACACACTGACAGGAGAAGATAAAAGTCAATACACCTCAAATGCCACATACTAGATGGCGTTCTTTGAATATAAATTTGCACAATACAACAGATATAACATAATATGTTACAATCCGTCAAGTTGTTTGAGCTGTAGCGCGTGCCAAAGAAATTGACATACATACATACATAAATACAAACGTTCGGAAAACATAATCCTCCTTCTAACGCGGTCGGGTAATAAACGCTCAATGAGTATGGATCATGCTTTTATATGGACGACGGAAGTTCAACTACCAGGTCAAATCCCCGAAAGACAAAGTACTTAAACTTTTATTGTTCAATTGAATAATACGAATACACAATAAGACTTCTCAAGGATGCGCCGGACGCAACTAAGCCGACACCAATAAATATTAATTAAGCTTCGTTATACCTAACCTAGTCATCCGGCGCATATCGGATTTATTTTATTTAACTTGCGTAATAACTGTTTTGTATGTATGGTAAACTGGACGACCAGGGTCTGGATCCCTGACACGTTTCTTTTCGTAGCAGTGTTGCCAACTTGAGGATATTACTTTAAAAAATTAGGGTGTTTTTTACATTTAGGGAGATTTTTAGAGGGTAAAAATTTAGATTTAGAGTGAAATAAAACTATACAGTTCGTAAGTGCACTTCTAATTTTAATTGTTAGCTGTAGACTTAACCACATTATCATGATGGTAGAACCACTGTAGTTCGCAAGAGGTACAATCGCCACATATTTTTAGCGTGAAGGACAGCACTGGAACGGTATGGTTGCCAGCTCACTTATATATCAGGCGACTATCTTAGTCCTAGGGATTAGCAATGCATTTGTGATCTGCTTCAGATAAAACCCCTGTTCAATATGAATTTGCTTACAGGTGGACGGCAGCAACCACTCTACGCCAGTTGACCGGCATGCTCAATTGTTTCTTAAATTTAATTTAATAAAATCGTTGCATCACATAACTTTCCGTGTAAAATCCCAGTACCCAAAATTGAATCATAATGTAAATCTTTAAACAGTGTATAACGTCCATATGCGAAGCCCTAAATAAAGTTACGTTGAAGCTAAGCTCAAAAGCTCGTATTGTACGCATAAAACGAATTAATTTATTGAATTCTCTCTATCCTTTGAATACCTGGAAGTGCTTTGTTGACGGGAGAGCTAATTACTATCGGTTTATTGGCACTGACAAAGGAATTTTCATATTGTAACAATAGGGAACTCATATAACATATTTTAGCACTTAATACCTGCAATAGGTATGATATTCTCGGCAGGTAATCCTTACTAATGGCTACGTAGCCATTCTAAAATTTATTTTAAAATTTACTTTAGATAGAACCCGACCTAATTACTTTTAATATTAATTAACAAATGCAACTAATTGTGTAAATCTAACAGTCTAAATAATCTCAGAGTTTAGTAAAATGCAAAATAATTATACTATTTATTTTATTTAACACTTAATCACTTTTTTATTTAATACTCAGTTATATGTTTCAATTTTACTGCTTATATATTCGGATGTAATACTATATTGTACTAGTAACTCCTTCTAACACCGTGGGGTAATAACAAGATGCAATGCAACGTATAATATAATATTAATCTTCTTTTGTAATCATTTTATAACGTTTAACTATTTGGTTCGAACATCATATTATGTATTTGTTATTTGTCTGTTAACTCATGAAACACGTGCTTAGTATTAAAGATACCATATATAGACCATACTGAGCTATTAGCTCCCGTGTGTGGGTCGTTCGGGACAACGACCTCTGATCCCGTCATTCCATGTGACAACACACGCGTATAATCCATGTCGCCATTACTCTATAACACGTTTGTTTGTCAATTACTTTAATAAAAATAATTCTTCACTTATCTTTCCATTAACTTAAAAAAAATTACACCTTAGGAATTTGTTGCAACATCGCGCATGCCACAAAACACCTAGATACTATCCGAAACTTATATTCATAATTTAAATTACTACCTAGCCGGGTATGAAACCCGGATCCCAAAGCTTTTTGGCGCGCACCGCCACGCGGGTTTCCGAACATGTGAATTTTTTTTTAAATAACATGCAGTTTTTTTTGTCATCTGTCAAGAACTGCTTATTACAAATAGTTAACATCAAATTAAATTCACTTAAAACAGAACCAATTATACCCGAAGTATTGCATCAGATTATCATATACCACCTGTTTAGAACAAACATATCACCCTTATGTATATAATAATGAAGTACTAATACACTTGAGCAACGCCGTGTCGATACGGTCCGTTCGGCACCGGACGTCAGTTGTTCCGACGGTTACTCGGTTAGTCCGTACCCCGGAATCGAACCCCACACACGCTAGAACCGCGGTAACGTTCACATTAAAACAAAAAACAGTTCACACAACAAAAACAGTTCACTAACTGAACTTTTCGCTCCGAAATTGCATTTTTCGAAAGCCATAATTTTAAACTTTGTTCCGCCGTTTGTTGTATAGTTTTTTTGCTCTGACGTGTAGTGTTTGTGATAGCATGATAGCGGAATTTATAGTGGTTTAGTGATAAGGCGGATTTCAGGATGTACCGGCTACTGAGGTTGACAATAATTTTGCAGTGTAAGTATTAAATATTACCTAAATCTTTGCTACTGAATAAAATGCTATAATTTATTTCACGAACCTTAAATAACCGGCAATATAATCTATGTAATCTGTTATTGTTTGTTTGTTCGAGCCTTGATTGTTTGTTGAAACCTATGATTTATATTCACAGGTTTCAACATGTTTTTGTCATTTGCTGGAACAGTTATTTAGTAGAAGGAATTTTTAGATCATTTTTAGAATAAGAAAGATATTTAAATTAATATTGAAATTATTTAAATGCAAAAAAATTGTGTGGATGCTTATGTGTTTGTTATTCTTTCGCGCAACAACTGTTGGGTCTGATTCCGCTGAAATTGGCAAACAGTTATTTGATGCTCTGGATTAACACATTATCCAGGTGGTAGAAACAATGTAGTTCGTCCGGGGAAGTACCACTGCCACACCTATTTCTAGCGTGAAACAGTTCGTGCGTTTCGGTGTAAAGGTGTGATTCCCGGCACTTATATATGAGGCGACCATTTTAATCCTCGAGAGAAGCAACGCATCGATGATCGACTTTAAGTAGAACCCCTGTTCTATATGAAGTTGCTCCCAGGTGTCCATGGATGGCAGTAACCGCTTACCATCATGTGGGCTGCATGTTCGTTCGTTACTTCAATCTTTAAAAAAAAAACGGGTGGGATCGCGGAAATAAGCTAGACTCAAATAAAATTAAACCGGGGAATAGCTACAAAAGCAATCCTTTACAAATTACTACTATTATGGAGCTTTTGAACTACATTTATTATATCCATAATTAATAAGGTATACGAAGCAAAATTACGATAATGAAGGATATGTTCAACTGTCGGTCGATGGAAACATTAGTAATTCACAAGTATACCCAAGCTTGTTCAATTATTTTATAAATTTACATATTACAACGAAATGCAAACTATTATGTATAATTGAGTTAAACGAAAATCTTACTTATATTATACAGGTGAAAGTTTGTGTGTGTGTTTGTTACTCTTTCATGCAAAAAGTACTCGGATTTCGCAAAAAATTCAACACAGATAGTTTTTGTCCTGGACTAACACATTAAGCAAATTCATACAAAACAGTCTGAAGTCGATCACATATGCGTCGCTACTCCCGATGACTAAGATGTTCGACTCAAGTATAAGTATAAGAAACGCAAATACTGCTTCACGCTAGTAATAAAAGCGGCGGTGGTACCTCACCGGTCGAGCTACACTGGTTCTACCACCTGGTAGAATTACTTAAATAAATACTGTATATGCCTCCCATAATAAAGGAGGCACATTCAGCAGCTGCCTTTTTTTTTGAGAGGAAAACTTCAAAAGGTATCTGACGCCCTGGGAGGGACGTCGGGTTATGTGGGATTTTTACCACACTAAAACTCCCCCGGTGGTCATCCTCAGCGCTGTGTGGAGGACTGCGGGATCTCCAACACGCTCACCGTGCTTTCTGGTATTTACGACGGCATGCGACCCCACATGCCGCCGTCCTACCCGGGGTCACTTGACTTCCAGTCAAGATTCGAGCTCCCATTGTTGGCGCCCGCAACCCCGGAAGCCCCTCTTTAGTCGCCTCTTACGACAGGCAGGAGATACCGTACCCTATTCTAACCCCGGTACTACAGGGACAATCCAGAAGCTACCTGAAAATAATTATAAATGAATAGATCGACAAGCATGACGGAAGCCAATCCCATTTACAGAAATATCGCATTATTTTCATTTAATTAATTTGGATTAATCTATAACGGACAAACGCTATAGATAAACAATTGAATTGGCTCCGAATTAACTTGAAGCAGTAATATGGATATTTATGTTTTAATCGGCTGCCATCGCATTTATGTCGAATTAACCGAACATTGTGAGCGCATCGAGTTGATATGCTTTCGGCTAATTGATTGTACTTACTAGGAAATGGATTTAACCTACTATTGTATTAAATCCATTTCCCAGTTTGTAGAATCTTTCAGTACTACCTGCACTCGTTTGCTTTTTTTACCTCGTAATAGATTACAAAAAGAAAGGTGGGGTTATATAGGTTTCGATTTTACTATAATCTAACGATAATTCCTTATCCGTAGCAACGCCTTCGTAGTCTATTTCTTGTGAAACTCCTGTTCTTTTGATGCTGAACTGTTTTAGTTAAAGCGTAAGATCTTATTTATATTATAAATGCCAAAAGCTTGTAAGAATGGATGTGAGTTTGTAACACTCTCGCGCAAAAACTACTCGTCGTGTTTCGTTGAAATTTGGCAAACAGATACAAAAATATGATATAGAATGAACATTATCACGGTTAACGTGACCGACGCGGGCGGACCCAAGAAATAAGCTTGTTTATATTAAATAAGAAATAATTAAGCCCTATTTTCAACTTTGATAAAAATAAACGCTTAAACTTTCTACACTCACAGCCCCACAGTAGGATATTCTCCTGTATCGCGGATGCCATGGATACACAAAGACAAATACAAAAACACCCAGACCCAGAACAGAAATTTAAACTCATCATTCACATTTCTGTCCGGCCGGGGATCGAACCCGGGACCCATAGCGTGTCAGACCGGTATGGTGACCGCTCCGCCACGAGGGTCGTCATGATGTCAAGTAAGGTTTTAGTCGTGAACCAAATTACACCGCGTAATGTTGATTTACCACAAAATTGTTATACCAAAATCGTGATAAGAGGTAATTGGTGTGCGTAACAAAATAATTGAATTTCACATCCCAGACGCGACTAAACCGCAAGGCTCTTCGAGTGTGCGTAATTCCGCTATAAATGATAAATCATTGTCGTTTCTGCCAGATTTATACGGTAGTACTGGGATAGTGCTCGTAAACCTCTACATAGTAATAGTATCCGATGGTATACTGCTTCACGAGTTTGACTTATAGCTCAGACATCCCGTCCTTCGAGAGTGCGTAATTCCGCCATGAATGAAATATAACACTGTTGACTCAGCAACATTTATTTAGTCGTAGAATTCGATTGACAGTTTATTGTTTATTCTTGAGGGATATATCGAGTTACGTGACTACTTGCTTACTATGCAGTTGTTTTTCAATGTTCTTACAACATTTTCAGGGTTGGAATTTCCAAACTAGTTACATCGTTAAAAACATTAAAACAAAAAACCTGGTTGCTTAAAACGAATTTTTTCATAATGATATATATTTAATTTGACGCTTGTATAAGTTTTTGCTTAAACAGTCTAGTAACAGCATTTTAATATATATTTTTACATTGGTCTATTCACTAGCTTCATTTGATACCCATATTTTCTTAATAGTAAAAAAATCTCCCGCCCTCCTTTTTCCTCTTTTTCCAGGCGCCATTTTAAAGATTATGTAGTCTATGTCACTTTTCAAACTAAGACGATTCTAATGATATGTTGTCATACGTCATAATCCATCAAGCCGTTTGGGCTGTACTACCTACATAACGTACATACATATGCTCGGAAGACATTACCATCCTTCTGATGCAGTCGGGTAAAAATAAGAGCTACTTCTCACAATATCTGTTGAATACTTTCCAGATTAAGTAAATCCTAGGGAATTTGAAATAAGTTAAGAGTATCGCATTATATCCGGTTTATTATACTGTCACTTTACGCAAAATTTATTATAATTTTAGCTATTTGGATTCGTTGGACGAAACACAACATAATCCTACCTCATCGCTACCTCAACAAACAAAGCAATTTACGTACTGTGTATATATCAATACATAGGTACAACTATAACGTTACGTAACGTCTAGGTACAACTGTAACGTTAATACATAAGGTTCTATGATGATAAACAATTATTCACGGAATTTACTATGAAAGTACTTAAAATATATATTTCGTTTTGGACGTGGGAAAATATTGAATTTTAGTTACGTTGAGTTTCGCGTTTTCGGTTATATACTAGAGCACGGAAATGGACGTAGGTCGTTACTTGGTCGTTCTTGCAATCGCATAAGTGAGGCTTGCGTTATCGGAATTTCTAACTTAGTTTTTTTTTTTTTTTAAATAATAAAAATGTTTATTGACCATAAATGTGAGTACATTTGAAACGAAGAGCCCTGACTCCCAGAAAAGCGTGAGCTGTGGCCTGGGAGACAGTTCCTTCTCAATTATATTATCCAGGCCGCAATAACTATACATACTTGTTAGTAACTTAATACTTTATTTATTAAATTGTTTTTATGTCTGTAAAACAATACTATGTTAACTCGGAATCGAGATAGAGATGATATATAATAATTTTAAAATTACCTCTGAAATATACATAAATAGATATCAGATATATAGTAATTATTCAAAATTAAAATTAAATAAACAAATACTTTAAAGGCTAACCACGACTTAATAATAGCTTATTCGACTTTATGATGTGCTATTTAAAGGAATTGAAAACTGCGTATCGTAAGTGCTTGCTACATAATATATTAACTAATGTAATGTTACTATTTTGAATGGTTGAAATTAATATTAGCACCTCAGGGGTCACAGTATCCCTTCACCATTTTTTTAAATTTATGTACTACTATCGTATGTATACCTAGTAGTAGTGTATGTACGTAGATTAAAGAATTACTCGTATATAAGGCATTTAATATTAATATCATACAAAAAGATATTCCCTTAGTAACATGCTAACGTTACGTGCATGTAAATAACAATACGACTAAGATATAAAATATAATAACAATAGAAAATAAAAATGTATATAATTCAAAACATTTACAATAGGGATCCTTATGGATGTATGTAAGTACAGATGTAAAAGTATCGGTAGTAATAAATTTCCTATCAACATAATTATAATTACAAACATCATACAAATTACCCAGCGTTATATTGGTCATAAATACGCTGTATAATGAAAACTGTGATCAACAAGGAAATTGTTGGTTATATCTAAGAGAGAATTAAAAAAATTAAATCGTTAACAGCGGAATGATGAAGACATCGTACATCAGTCGCGGTGAGTCGTGCTCAAATCGAATTAAATCAGTCACTGGCTGAAAAGAATCGTTCCTTGGCACGAATGGACAACAATGCCTGTTATTAAAAAAAGAATGGTGATAAAGAACATGTAATTTGTACCGTAATTAATGCGAGACTGTGTGACGGGGCGTAAGTAAAGCTTTTCAATTCGCATGCAGAAACCCGTGTTTACAGATATTACCGATTCTGCAATACGTCGATGGCGAGGCGATAACGATACGAACGCTCTTAGCATAATTAATTGTGACTAATTTGGTCTTTATAAACGCTGGTAATGTGAGGTTTGCGTACATTGTATCGTAAGTATGTTTCGATACGCGAATAATTGCATGTCGGTAAACGTTAGCGTATCGAGAAATTAATGAAATAACCCGTTACTAAAATCCCATCTCGGACGTAGCCGCGGGGTGACATGTGAAATGAAATGTATTGTCAGTTGTCACGCGGACGCTACTCGGTTACGCTTTTCGTTGATCGGAACTCAATTCATCATTGTTGACTATTTTGATGTTTGATGTCTATTAGCGATACATCAACATAGTTTCATCCCATTTAATTAGATTGCGGCCTGGATAAAAAATTACGAGTACCTACAACAACATATTGAGATGGATTTCGCTGTGTAGCTTTCTGTTGCGCCCTGCAACGAAATCACATAAACTGAATGGACTGTTGGTGTCAGCATTGCTTAATTTTCCAAAATTAAAATGTCTTGCCTTTAACCCCAATACAATACAATACAAGGTTATAAACAGGCATAGATTAAATAGCCAAAGTGAAAAGCAGGTTAAAGTAAAGTAGGTTTGTCTACAAAAGTGCCTATTCGCTCTTGTCTTCAGAGACGATAGGTGATAATATTGATATCGTTACGCTACATTTGTCTCTATATATGTAAGGGTTCTGGGGTTCTGGGTTTTTGTAAGTATTATTAACCTTTCTATCCAGCGTCTTAGCACGTCATACGTGAACAGTGTCATATTTTTTATTGGGTAATTTCGTGGTCCACGTCAGAACAAAAAAAAAATATACAAATGTGTTTCTAGCTTAAAATATATGTAAATGTTTGACGACCCGCGTGGTCGAGCGGTCACCATACCGGTCTGACGCGCAATGGGTCCCGGATTCGATTCCCGGCCAGACAGAAATATGAATGATGAGTTTAGATTTCTGTTCTGGGTCTGGGTGTTTGTGTATTCGTCTTTGTGTATCCATGGCACCCACGACACAGGAGAAAATCCTAGTGTGGGGCTATGAGTGCAAAAGGCGTGTAGAAGGCGTCTGTGTAAATACATCGTACGTTACACGTTCATCCATCAGTCTTGTATAGTAGCGGTATTAGTATTGGTGGTTACTGTAGGAATTAGTCTGTTATTTGCTAGTACGAATAAATCTACAGGTGCACCAGATACTCCTTTAGTAACATTGCCTCTCTTTTATCACTGCTTACGTCAATAGAAGAACCACTTAGGGCATTTATCCAAAACGTACGCATGATCCATAATCCAAACACACTTAAACAGAGTTTTACAAAATGTACTAACAAAAAAATTGATTAATATTATTAATCCAAAAAACTACCATGCATGACTACTAATTAAAAAATATCTGTTATTTCTATGACACATGTATACATACAATTAGGTATCTTAATTACTTGATGTGGCATATGTTGCCGGTTTTAAATAGAACCACTTCCTTGTATTCTAAGGGATAATATCCATTATATAGTACAAAATATCGAAGTAAAAAGTAGTCTATAAGTTTACCAGGTAAATAAGCCACAGCCATGCAAAAATTCACGTAAATCGGACTGGTGGTTTTTGCGTGATTGAGTAACAAACATACACACACCATCTTATTTTTATATATCAGTAAAGATAATAGATAAAACCATGTCTTTAAGGGGCTATGTATTCTCTATTTTCTTTTAAATAAAATAAGTATTTCAGTACGCGCTCGCAGCTTTAAGCCGCAAGCCTCAATTCTAAGAAAATACTGATCATTAAAACGGATGCACGCACAATAATCAGTTAAGGCGGCTCCAGACACCGATTGACGGCCCAATGGCGTCTCGGTGAATGTGTGCTGCCACCAACTGCTCACACCACGTGTTCTTCAATTTATAACACCCGACTTAAAGGTTACACGAGAGCCACTTATAACAGTAATTAAATTTATTATGTACCTAATATAGTGCTTGTAGCATTACTTTATAATAAAAATAGATAAGGATACTAGTTATTCATTTATGGCGTTTTAAATAGAATCTAATTTAGCCACAGGCAAAAAATATAAACGAGACGTATACATCTGCGTGACTTTAGGTAGAAATACTAATTGTCACTTAGATGAGTAATTACTTTTTTTTTATAATGTAATAGTTTTTTTTAATTGATGAGTACTTTCACATACTTTAGCGCCAGCAATACCCCCCTTCTGTTATACCTTTCAGCGGTACTCTATGCAGCCATGCACTACATCTGTCACACACTGCTATTGCCGTCACTAGTCAGGTGGTCAACTTTTCGCCATCAGATAAAACTCTCTTTCTATCAGTATCAGACATTAATCATATTACCAGGTGGTAAAACCAATGTTGTTCGATTGGTTCGACCGCCACACCTACTTCTAGCGTGAAGCAGTTCTTGCGTTTCGGTGGAACGGTGTGGCGGCAACCACACCGTTCCACCGAAACGCAAGAACTCACTTTTATATGAGGCGACCATCTCAGTCCTCGGGAGTAGCAAGGCATGTGATAGACTTCATATAGAACCCCTGTTTTATATAAAGTTGGTTACAAATTTCCATGGGCGGCAGTAACCACTTATCATCAGATGGGCTGCTTGCTCGTTTGCTACTTCATATTAGTTCTCAGGAGTAGCAGCCCATCTGTGATTGGCTTCAAACCCCCCTGTTCTATGGAGTTAACCCACCTTCAGCTGAACTGCATGACCCTTTGCTGCTTCAATTTTCTAAAAAAACCTAACAATGGTTGCAAACTCCAATAATTAATGAAGAATCTAAACTTCATAGGATATACTCGAGTTTAAAACTAAGTTTACATCTAAACTTGACTAAACCAGAGCAACACAACACACATTAAACCTATCCCATTACATAACGCAATGGTTTTCATTTTAGCTCAAATCTGGAATATTTCTGCATAGCATGAATCACAAGCAGCCCGCACGTATAGGACACGCCGGGGCAGCGTCCTGATTCAATAAAATAGAAGCGCGGGATGCTGAGACGCACGAGTCGCAAAGCCCGCTCCATTTACACGACTTTAACCCCGTTTCAATTACATCGATGCTTTGAGATCACAATACTGACGGCCTAGATCAACACCCTTTATTATCGTAGTTGCCATACGCGTATGCTTTCAAGGAATTAAATCCAAATAGGCTGTCTTTTCCAGAGAAGTTAGTTAGTTTAATCTGAAGGCAAAGACACCACGCTGACTATGGCATGATCCTTCTTTTAAAGTGAAAATTACCAACGTTCTATTGTACTATATTATGGATATGAGATTATAAATGTCATACGCGTAGGCTTTCAAGAAATCAAATCTACATAGCAATAGAAGAATCTTTCTAATAAATTAGTAGTCTAAAACAACACAGACAGCGCGTTGACTATGGCAAAATCTATCTTTCCAAAGAAAATTACCATCGTGAACACCGTCCATTGATATTAAAAATTGATGACCTCTGTTATAAATGTTATGACACAGAAGTTAATGTAAACCCCTTAGAAATAATGACACCGGAATTCCTCGTGGTTCATGTGCGAAGATACCACCGCTAGACTTACAAAATAGCACTGCTGTTACTCGCCGATGAAGAGATTAAGTATAACAGCAAGTGTCACATGTTGTCTTGTGTTTCTAACAAAGGAACAAAGCATATGTGATGGAGTCCAGATTCTATTACAAAGGTGAAACAAAGCATCTGACTCCAATGATTCCAGATTTCAATTGCGGATGCTTTAATTCCCCTGTAATATTTTAGTTGCTTACAGTTGGCCATAGGTGGTAGAGACCACTTAACCATCAGGTGCACTGCATGCATGTTTCATCCTCCAAGCTAATAAAAAAGGCCTACTTATATAATACTAATATTAATGGAGTAATTTACAGCTCGGTGGTAGAATCATAAATATATGTGATCATCATCAACTTATACTGAGTAAGTTAACTACTGTTAAAATACTGCAATAAAGTTAACAGTACTTTTATTATATTTCAAGATCTGCAAAATATTATTATTTAGCTTTATTGAATTATATTATTGTTTAGACCACAGTTTACTAAGCTAGTCAATTATTTGAACAATACAGCTTGAAGCAGGCTTAATCTAAAACATGTTTTAGTTCATTCATTTCATTTTTTACAAAGAATTGCACCGCGATTAGAATTTATTCAAAGAATTCGCTAAAAAAATACAAGAAAGAAAACTAACTGATATTTGAATAGCGAATGGATTACAACAATAACATTCGTTTAGAAACGCTACTAAGGTTATTGTCCTTATCTCAAAGTTCGTGAGTAATGATTTCACGCAATTTTTTATACGATATCAAAGATATTACGTTGAGAATATTGCAACCATTGTAATACCTTCTTAGCTATCAAATTCTAAAATATGAAAAAGCTTCTACAACTTAATATTCTATACACGAAGTCACCGAAGTAGCCGTAAAAATGTTATAAAAAATATCTGAATATGTAGTTTATTATTCATATTCTAGTAATTCAATATCCATATTATGTAGCATTTTCCTTTGGATTCCGTCTCCAACTCCCCTACAATACCCCCAATATGTAAAAAAGAACCCGCTTACTTTCACCGAACTTTGTTCTGAATTTGTACTATCTATGTATACTAATATTATAAAGCAGTAGAGATTTGTGGTTTGAATAGAAAAAATATTTTTGTGTTGAATAGTACATAATTTATGTCATTTATTGAGGAAGGCTATATAACATAATTATATGTTTGTTTGTTCTTTCTTATGTAGTAGCGGTGAAACTTTAACCGTAAACCGCGTGGCGCAGCTAGTGGTTTATATTATGTAAGTACACTGATTTTCAACTTGTACGTCCAATGTCATTGGAGGAAATTGGTTGTTACGGACAGAGCGATAAACACTATAGTAATCTTATGAGACTTCCGTTTCGTCATTAGAACGTACGGAACTTAAGAATAGCATCAGTTTTAAAAGCGGTAATGTATTCTTGTCCAGAGCAAGCAGTCACCACGAGGCATGTTGCGGTGGTACAGCTGAGGTCGCGCGTGCGGCCTCTCTGGTTGTTTTGCGGCGCGCATGCGTCGTGACCGCGCGCGCGCGCTCGTCACGCGCCGGTCTGCGCCCGCGCCGCGCACTATTTTATCGCATTAATTATTTGGAAAAGGATTCCCGTAGAGCCAACATTCCTGCCGCTGTCAGCTGTGGGAACCGAGGGCGAGGTTAAAGATTATGCGCTAACGTGTACGCTGTTTTACCTTTATTATGCCAGCAGAGCAGTTTTCGCGCGTGTATTTTTGATGCGTTGGATAAAATGTATCGTTTAACTTTGGAATTAGAGTACATGATAATCATCTTACCCAGATACTATAGTAACAGCAAGCCTTACTGGATACTAAAACAATATTGTTCATTGTACGTACATATTTGCATTCATTATCAAAATACACAAAGCTCTAATTGATCTGATGATGGTGTACAGCTAAAACTGATTATTATATCTGAAGTTCTTCTACTATGCCTTAAATGAAAAGCAAAGGCCTATAAACGTAACATCATAAATTACCAATATTAAAAATTAATACATAATTATATAAAAAATATAAATGTATAAACTAAGAAATAACATTTAATTTGCTATGGTTTGAAATATTCATTCTATTATTTAATTTAATAGAAAAATTTGCGCGGTCACTTTCATTTCCAGTAAGAAAATGAAATTACACATCCGTTCTTAAAAGTAATAATTTCTTGCGTTGCGTCCTATCTTTTGCGTACAAATTGCATTACTCCGTAGATATTTCACGCAATTTACGCATCGTTGTAAGATTACAATCATAATTGCAACATAGATTTATATCTCGAATTTGTCTGTGTTTACATGGTTGAGGTGCTGCGTACTTTTTATACTCCAATTTACTTCATTCTATCCATCAAAATACTCTGTTTAATTAATTTATTGCTATACAACTGACAGCGTAATACGTGTTGTATTACGCTGACAGTGTACAGAGATAAGAAAAAATAATTTTTCAAATGAACAGATCGTTATAAAGATATATAAAAATTAAAGTTTTGCGTGTTTGTACATCTATTATATTTGCAAATAATAATATAAAATGCTATTCAGATAGTTTGTCGGTTGGTATACGTTTGAAATTGCATGTTACAAAAAATTTACTCAACTTAATTTAAAGGATTGGATTATGAGTCTGTATCTTAAAGGAAGTTTTTATTTTATTAATAATCATTAACTTTACCAAAAGTTATTTTAAGTTACATTTTGAATAGGGTGAAATATACAACTAGTATTTCAATATGTTACCAAGCTATATATAAAATTAATCGTATATAATCATCGTAATCATCTTAATTAAACGAAATAATTTGGTGGAAAAGCATAATTATTATACTGTAGCACTTTATCAACTCTACAATTTACATGAATATTGCAATAAAAATTAAAAATTAATACCTGATAACACTAACGTTCATCAATAGCTACCATATGAAATAAAACCGGTTGGCAGACAGAAGAGGCAAATGTTGAAATGTTTTGTCTTAGCCTATTTATACGTACATATTCCTTTTCATTACATTTACCTGACCTTCAACTGCGTAACACCCTTCCTAGAGATGTGCCCTGGAGTTCAACTGGTATGGCAGGGTAACAGGAAGCCACGACAAGCCGTCTTCCATGATCCGCAATAATTGAACGGTCAGAGCCCTCCTATGACCCCACGTGACCTAAACCTCCACAATCTCTGATCAGCTAAAATTCCACTACTTTAATCAAAATTCATTCATTTAAATATAGGACGAGTTTTTTTTTCATCTGACTGAAGTATGAATATATACGAACTAGCTGTGGCCCGTGGTTTCACCCGCTGCTACATAAGAAGAAGACAAGCAAACAAACATATCTTAATGTCATATTACCTATAAGCCTATAGCCTTCGCTTAATAAATTGACTATTTAACATAAACATAATTTCTCAATTCGAACCAGTAATTCCTGAGAACTCTTAAGCTTCATAATATAAAAATAAAATAATAAATAGTTAATATAATATTATAACCCTGATGAGTTTAGATTTCTTTTCTGAGTCTGGGTGTTTTTGTATTTGTCTTTGTGCGTCCATGGCACCCACGACACAGGAGAAAATCCTACTGTGGGGTTATAAGTGTGGAAAGCGTTAAAGACTTAAATTAACCCTAGATCGGATTAGAGTACCTGAGCTCGGCCAGATACTCCTTACTTCTCTTACTTCTCCTTACTTCCTGGACAAGGTGTGGCTGTGGTACCTCCTGAGCCGACCATGACCTTTTTATTATATGTAAAGTAAAAGTAAACATTGCTAATTTACATTCCGTGAGCATTAACCATTGTTCGACCAGTATTTTTTGTAATAACCATGTACAATTTGAAGTTCCGGGTACCTAAACAAGGCCTAACTAAAGGTTAAAAACAAATAACCGTAGAGTGCATGCTCTACCTTTGATATCGATTGTAAAGGAACTGTAAAGCTCTATGCATACAGAGCAAAGAAATTTTATTTAAAGTACGAACGAATTTTTACTTTTTAATGCTCTTTTAAGTTTCTCATCTATTCTTATTTGTTCTTGATAATTAATTATATTTACTACCCGTGTAAGAATTACCTAATACTTGATACGTTATTCTTAAAAATATTATTTTCCGACAGACTCCTTCCGACTCCATACCATAATCTCGCTATGAAATCTAAGACTAACTAAACTAATAAGCCTAAATACAGTTATTGACGTTTGTCGACCCGCGCGGCGCACCGGTCGCCAAACAGGTCTGTCACGCAGTGGGACCCGGGTTCGATTCCCGGCCAGAGAGACTGAATGATGAATTTAGATTTCTGTACTGGGTCTGGGTGTTTGTGTATTCGTCTTTGTGTGTGTCCATGGCACCCACGACACAGGAGGAAATCCTATTGTAGGGCTATGAGTGTAGAAAGCGTTTATTATTGTTATTTTATTCGGATCAGCACGACCGAGATGCTGGAATGATTGTATTGTCATCCAAATAACATAGCATTTAAATAAAATATTACGAATTTTAAATTAAATTTGATGTTAATTCTAAATATAACATCATTTTTTCTAGAATTACTTTCATATGTAAATAATTGTTAGTCTTACATATGTAAACGTAACATAAGTTAATACCGTAGTGAACTACACTAACTCAACGTAGTTAAATTCTCTAAGACAGGTATACTTCTGAACATTATGGGTAACTCAAAGTAAACATTCTAACTTAATTTCTTCATTTAGTTCTGAAATAAAGTGCATATTAATGAAAAATCACCTAGGAAGACTTAACAGTTAAATCTATGTTTGGTTAGTGAACTAAGACACATGTTTTACTCAGGTATTGCTTACTTTCACATCCAAATAAAGTTCGTAATCATTGTCATAACGCACCTTCCGAGATTATTAATATTTACTAACCTAAATATTTAAAATAATCATACACGATACTACCTACCTTACTATATACTCGATGTAAAATACGCGATGACCAGTATGACCATTATAAAGTCACCCTTTGCTATGATTACCTGCGCACGCAAAAACGAGCAACTCTAGGCAAAACGGCCACAAAGTGTAAGCGTACACACAATGCAAATCGCCTCGATCGTTTTACGGTTAACACAATATTAAAAGTAATCCTCAGTATAACAAGAAACACTTTATAATAACTAGCTTTTGCCCACGGCTTCACTCGCGTTAAGGTGTATTAAAATTGACAAAGTTTCATACATACTTTCATCCCCTATTTTATCCCCTTGGGGGTAGAATTTATCAAAATCCTTGCGGATACCTACGTCATAACATCTATCTGCTTACCAAATTTCAGCTTGATCCGTCCAGTGGTTTAGGCTGTGCGTTGATAGATCACTGAGTCATCTTTAAGTGATATATGTATATATTTAGATATGTAAGAAACCCCGCAGATAAATCTTAAAAAGTTAACGGATATATTCTACACAAATTAATAACTTTGAAGTGACAGTTTGTCATATCAAAATAGCCTTTTATTACATTCGTATCAAAGTAGGTAACTATAATTATATATACAGTACTGTTAATCAAAATCAGTTATTAAGGTTCTAGTCTATCTATTTATTATTTGCAATTGATCGGCAATGCTATTGGAATTTTTTGTCTTTTATCATCTAATCTAACCAATCTTTAAACAAAATAACAATTTAAAAACCAGCCAAGAGCAAATCAAAGCAAGGTGGGTCATTGTATCAGTGTACCAGGATGTCCACTGATCGCGGAAAATGGCGCGACATCGTGAAGTGCGTCACATCAGCCATCTAAGCAACTTCATGACAACCGCTCTGCCAAGAGTGAAACGACAAAGAAGAAGAAGAAGAGCAAATTGGACTCGCGCACAAACCGTTCGGTTTACTTAATTTTTAAATTGAAACTTCTTTGAGAAATTTGCCGTCACATTTTTCTGTACAGCTTCATATTCTTTTTTACATAAATCTGCTTGTGCAGTTTTATATAAAGCTTAAATATTTATTGTTGTCATGCCGCTGGGGTTGGCGATATCCCGACCCGAAAAATGACAGGCAAGTTCAGTCCGAAAGTGTATCCTTACGCCACGGTAGTATTTAATGTTACTTACGAAATTAGCTAGGTTTAACACAAGCTAATCGCTAACTCTTTAACTGTGCACTAGACGTCACAATACAATATTTACGATAAATAAATAAGAAAGTTTAATATTTGATTGTAATTTTCTTTTTCTTAACCGTCTTGATGTTTTGATTAAATTTAGAAGACTCTCTTATATAATTTTAGAATAATCCGTGGAGCCTGTGATTCGAAACGATTGAGAGGCCGGTTTCAACCATTAGGCTATAACTGCGTAGACATGTTTTATTACTAGAAATATATTATGTTTATAATTATTCAGTTTCACTTCTGCCGTGTGTGACTTGCACACACAGACTTTTTTTTAATTTAAAAAAATACAAATTGTAAGATATATTTCCAATGAAAGACGTTAAATCCATATAGTTAATAGCAAATCCTATGTACGTCATCCGCTTCATCTACCTTAATTCCATAATAGTATTTTTTTCAGTATTAATATTCTATTATAATCCTAAAATATATTTTACGCACGCACAACAGCTATATTTCTGCTTTAGATGTACCTAAGGCAATTAATTTAAAATTGATTAATCATACTCGACTAATTTCACAATTATAACCATTTATACTAATTAATAACAGGCAATATTTATCAAGGACTTGTCATATACATGGTGTTAAGTATTAGTTAAGTATTCGCTACAATCCATTAAAACTTATAAATCACATCAAATTATATTAGAATCTTTAAAAACAATCGATGGTTTACTGGCAACTTAGTTAAACTTAGTTGACATTGTTAAAGTATTTAAAACCCGACTGCTTAAAATGTTTTTTGTTCATGATGATATATTCAATGTAACGCAAAAATATATATCAGTTTTCATCAAAATAGTGATGTAATACTAACTTATACTTATTTGGTATATATTATATACCAAGTAAGTAGTATTTTTAGAATGGCTGTTGTCACACTCCAAACTGAGACGATTCTAATAATAATATGCCATACGTTACAATCTATCAAACCGGTTGGGCTGTAGCGCATGCCAAAGAAATTGACAAACATACACGCATTAGCTCGAAAAACATTACCTTACTTTTGGCTCATTCAGAAAATGACTCCCTTAAGTAAATTAACTTACCCTCTTTAAACTGAATTCTGGTCTGATTCGAGTATGTGTCAAAAGAGAGAAGATTCTACAAGACTTTCAGACTTATTTCTCAGCTGTAGCAACGAAGTTGTTGCCAAGCTCAGGTAGAATTCTAAACATATCAGTGGTTGATAAATGTCCAAGAACGTAGGGACGACTCACCAACAGGACATGCAGTAAATGATAACGCCGTTTGCTACTTCTATATTAAAATATGTAATAACCAGTTAATGAATAAAACCAATACAAAGGAAGATGAAACATAAATAGTTTAAGCAAAATACCAAGGATAATTCCAATTTTTTTCATAAAAATTTTAGTATGCGTTATGCTTGATTAGAGTCACACGCAACAATGAATAAATTTTCCATTTGTCGACGGTACTCCTTGTTTGTTCAAATCTAATCAGGCATTTGCGTTAGTACAGAATAAAATATCGATATTATTCATTCATTATTCCATGTGTTATTTATTGCACTTTATAAAAACTGAATATGCAGCCCGTTTAAACGTGGCCAAATACGTATCGGACCACCCATAATGATGTTCCGTAGGCAAGAATATTAATTTTATGACAAGCTAAAATAAGTTGCTTTGTTTTCTATTTTTTTTCGAATAAAACCTAGTTATTTCTGCGGTGTGTGTCATACTGGTGTGTAAGCTCAAATTTTCATCACTTCATTTACTAAAATTAATTATTTTCGATCAAATTTTTGTTGTTTTTTAGTAAATTACTATAATTATCTTAAATAAATTCAAAATCTATAGTTCACGAACCCACAGACAAATTAGTGCAACTTAAAAAGTAAATATTTCAAAAACTATCGCCATAAATAAATAGTTGATTTGAATCTCGTCCTTTATGTGCATTCAAGTTTTTTAAACCCTCCATAGCTTTTTTAACTCGCTTTTATTAGCTTCGGTTGTATGTATGTAACGGAATCTTTGAGCTCAATTTTCACTAGTTTCTAA